>SOPF01027275.1:49354-135740 GCA_012979155.1 Hypericum perforatum | reverse complement strand
TGTATACTATAAACATATTTAAGTCGACTTAAGAATCTAAAATAATAGTATAAAAAATTCATAGTATACTCAGCAAATACCAGCTTCCTAGCGACTGCTTAAGTCTTAAAAAATTCAAAAACCCCTACCAAACGGTAGGGACTAATGGCTGGTAGGTCTGTTCTGCCTTCTGCTTTTTTTTTTTTCCTCCATACTTCTCAATAATCTTCACTTTTCCCAGAAATCATGAAAAATAGATCTTTATTACATAAATTTTTAGTTGCCAACAGACTTGCCAAACTAATGTCATTAGTGGAGGAAACTAAAGTATTTGTTGATCAGTGGAGAAGAAATCAAGGGAGATTAACCAATTATCCATTTATGTACGGTAAGGAAATGTGTGTATATATATACACACACATACATATGTACATATATGTATATATATACATTAATTAAATAAATTAACAAATAATTAGTTGTATATACATTCATTAAGGAGGTGGATCGGGGATCCAGATTCTGAGGAAAAACAAAATCATGGGTTGCGTATATGATGTGTTTGACCCAATAAGCAAATATAATGACGCGTTGCCGAGTGACCATTTGGTCCAGTGGCCTTGTTCTCACTCATGTGGGATGAAGTCAAGGGTTTGACTCCTGGCATGAGCATTTCTGATATAATAGAATAGGATTTAGAATAGGATCTAAAAAAATATGTATAATGACGCGTTAGATATTGCGTCATTTATCCTCTTAACCAATTAAATTTGTTCCAAATTATGTAGAATTTAATGTTTTGTATTTAATTTAATTTAAAGTTTTTTTGGTTAAAACCATACGAATATTTTTTTTTAGACAGGGACAATAATAATAATAAGGGTAAATTACATCTGACCCCCTCGGGTTTGGTGTATTTAACGCTGGCACCCCCGCTATTCTAAAATCGATTAAAAAATCCTTCCTGTTTGGCGAAATTGTACAAATTAGCCCCTCGTGCCGGAATCGGCATATTTCTCCGACGAGGAGGCACGGGAAATGACAGAATTACCCTTATATTAAAAAATAAAAAATATATCTTTTCTTCTTCCTTCCTCCTTTTTCACCTCCTCCTTCCTCCTCTTTTCTTCTCCTCCATCCTCCTCGTCCATCTTCCTTCTTCTCCTCCTCCTCCTCCTCCTCACTTCATCTTGCCCAAGATCAGAGAACACTTCATTCTAAAAATTTGGCAAACCAGGAGAATAAAAAATAAGAAAAAAAAAACTCTCACAAAAATCGTAACTCCAGTACACATATGAAACAAAAACCATTAAGTTAAAAACCCATTAAGCCAACTACCCAAAAGTGAGCTTTAACTGGGGAAAATCGATAAGTTAAAAACCCATTAAGGAGGAGGAGCGAAGAAGCAGGTTGAGCATAAAATCATCAATCGCTTTAACTCCTCCTCCTTCGGTATTTACCTCCACCCTTTCTTGTTTCCGTACTCGAAAATTCTTTTTCTGGGAAATGATCTCGTAGCTCGATTCATATTCCTATTTTTCGTTCTGCTACGGTCACGAAGATATTGGGCTTGTAGGATATTTCTCTTTAAAAAGGTAGTGACTATTTAAAGCTCTGCTACGTGGTCTTCCAAGTATGGTCTTCTGGGCTTTTTTTAATTGGATATCCGATCGGGTTTTTTAATGGATGGAATCTAAGGTTGGAAAAAGAAGAGCAATAGAGTGATTGAAGATTTTCATGTTATTTTTTGCATCCAAGGAGAAGTTGGGAGGAGGAAGAGGGAGGAAGAAGAAGAAGATGTGGAGGAAGCATGTTTGGATGTGTTTCTGTTTTAGAGGAGGAAGAGATGTAGAGAAGAAGATGTGTTTTGGTTTTTGTTTTTTCAGATTTTTTTTTAGTATAAGGGTATAATAGTCATTTCCCGTGCCTCATCGCCGAAGAATATCTCGAATTCCGGCATGAGGGGCTGATTCGTACAATTTTGCCATACAGGAGGGATTTTTTAATCGATTTTAGAAAAGCAGGAGGGCGAGCGTTAAATACCCCAAACCCGAAGGGGCCTGATGTAATTTACCCTAATAATAATATATCATATTTGCATCATGGGCTCTTGCAAACTTGCAATATCGCGATCCCCAAGGAAGAAAATGGTTATCATCAAAACGATGACGTATAATAATCCTGCATGTTTGTTGGTGTTTGGGTAGGCATACCTCGGGAATAGACATGGTTGACACGTGTACTTTTCTCCTAGCTCAAGACTAAAAAATGACATCTGCCTACCTAAAACAAAAAACCGCCCAAAATTCCCATTCTCCAATTGGTGATGCAATTAATCTGATTTTGACTTACGATTTATTTATTATTCATATTCGTATTCTCTCATAGTAATCATGCGAGTTTCTTCAATTATTAAATTTGATGATGTAATGCAATGGTGACAACTCTAATTATGTGATGAAATACTAATATGAACAACAAAATTAAGTTTATACCGCTGTTAATATTATCGGAAACGGAGAATCCGCAGTTAGAAATGTACAAAATTATTTTAGTACTGAAGTGAAATTTTACCAATATTAATGATGTTTTTTTTAGAGTCAATATTAATGATGTTGGTTTTTTTTTTTTGATGCAATTAATGGATGTTGGTTGGAGATATTTAAGTGCTGGAATCAAATGGGACCTAGGAATCTGTTTTTTTTTTCATTTCGGCCGCGAGATTCCGTTTCTTCTCTCCAAAGATCCAATTCTCCGGTTTGGCTTTTTCTTGGGCAGTGCTCACGTCACTTGAGCTCGCCGACCTACTTTCCACATGGTTTTTGCTACTCTTTATAAAAAAGACTCAGTTTTGAGAAGTGGGTATTTTCAACAATCTTGGTTCATTCAACGTTTCATAAGAATTTGGAGATTTATTTTTTTGCTATGTTTAGAAGTGGGTAGGGAGGAATTATCAAATATGTGGGTAGTAACGAAGTTCCAATCTTGGTTCATTTAATGTGTCGTAAGAATTTGGAGATTTTTTTGTTGTGCTAAGTTTGGAAGTGGAAGTGGACAAAAGGAAGAGGAGGTGGGTTTTTGTGGGTTTCTAAATTGCGGACATCACATTGCCTTGTGTTCCTGATTGAAAGCTGTGGACTTTTATGCTTGCAGCGAATTGCTGCAGCTTTGGGTGCTGTGCAATGGTCAGAGATCGTTTGCTGCAAATTATAGGACTACCCGCAACGTGGCGCTCGATGAGCGGTCCGATTATCTGCTCTGTGGTCATTTGCTATTTATCGATTGAGTTGCGGGATTGAAGTCTGCACTGGGGGATGTTGGGAACCTGTGATTTTGTTGGGAGGTAGTTGAGTTGAGTTGAGTTTACTTGTTTGTATCCTCAGAGGAAGAAACTCTGGTTGGTGTTTCAATGAGGTGGTGACCAGGGTCGTAAAAAAGGGATTTGGATGGATGCCAGGGTTAAATTAAGGACTCGTTGTAGGGAGTTTGTGTTTTTTGTACTATATCACTTATAGGATCCAATTTGAGAAGTTAAAGAGGGGATCAGTTGAGCTAATTCGACATGGACTATCCCTTCTTGCCACAAGAAAAGGGGGCTAGTAGTTGGTCTTTTCCAAAACCACAAATGGATGGTATGGGATCTGTGGAGGTTGCTGGGGGAGGTTCGAGCTCTGAGGACCCTTTCAACGGCTTCTCGGAGCTCATGGGTTTTGATTCTAGCACCGCGTGGTGTGACAGTCCATTTGCTACAGACCAGATGCTTGCCTCGTATGGGGTATCTCCATCGCAGCAACCACTACCATACACATCTCTTGATCCTTTTACCTTTCCTGAGCAACAACATCTTGTCGGTTTTTGTGATCGTGGTGATGCATTCAATCCTGATGAGACTTCATATAGCTGTGGAGACAATGTTGTTCATCGACAGAATTTGGCATCAAGTTCAGCAAACAGTAGTGTTCCTCGTCCAATGAGTTTTTCAATAGAAGAGAAGATGCTGCGTGCGTTATGCTTGCTAAAAGAGACTTCCAGAGGGGGTATTTTGGCTCAAGTTTGGGTACCCATCCGCCGCGGGGATCAATACTATTTGACCACTTCGGAGCAACCTTATTTGCTTGATCAGATACTTGCTGGTTACCGAGAAGTCTCTCGGGCGTTCACTTTTTCTGCAGAGATGAAACCAGGTTTTCCGCTGGGGCTACCCGGACGTGTTTTTCTGTCTAAAGTTCCAGAGTGGACTTCGAACGTAAGCTATTATCATGATCGGGAATATTTACGAGCAAAGGATGCCCATGATCATGAAGTCCGAGGTTCTATCGCGTTGCCGATCCTTGAACCTATGGAAAACTCTTGCTGTGCTGTTTTGGAACTTGTCACTGTGAAGGAGAAACCAGATTTCGATGCAGAGATGAATAACATCTGCCAAGTGCTCCAGGTTTATTGCGTCCCTTGCACTTGTAGATTCTTTCTTCTGTGTATGTTTTCTCCTCCTTAAAATTTGTATGCCATAAACACAGTTTTCTCGACCTAACTTGTGCAGGCTGTGAACCTCAGGAGCACAACGTCTCATCGTCTTCAACCCCAGGTGAATATCTTTATTCCTGTTTATATCGAAATCAATTGAAAATGAGGCTTTTGATTGGCATGTGAACAAAATTTTGTTCTCATGACACTTTTGTTTGTGATCCACGACTATCCTAAAGATAATTGTCGTTTCAGTGTCTTTCGAAGAATCAAAGAGCTGCTCTGGCGGAGATAACTGATGTTCTACGTGCTGTCTGCCATGCACACCGATTGCCGCTGGCTTTGACCTGGATTCCCTGCAATTACACGGAAGGAGCCGTTGAAGACATCAAGACAGTACATGCTACAGGAGGTAGTTCAACATCATCTAAAGGCAAATACACTCTATGCATTGAGAATACAGCTTGTTATGTGAATGATAAAGAGATGGAGGGTTTTGTTCGTACATGTGCTGAGCATTACGTCGAAGAAGGGCAAGGTATTGCCGGGAAAGCTCTTCAATCAAATCACCCCTTCTTCTGTCCTGATGTAAAGACATATGATATATCTGAATATCCGCTTGTTCATCATGCCCGGAAGTATGGACTCCAAGCCGCTGTTGCTATCAGGCTAAGAAGTACCTTTACTGGTTACGATGACTACATATTAGAGTTCTTCCTTCCCGTCAATATAACAGGCAGTTCAGAGCAGCAGCTTCTGTTGAACAACCTGTCTGGAACTATGCAGAGAATCTGCAAGAGCTTGAGAACAGTTTCGGATGCAGAATTAACCGGCATGGTAGGTTCAAAGCCGCAGTTGCAGAAAGGTGGGGCACCAACACCAAGCTTTGCACCTGTGCCTATATCAAAGAAAAGTTCTCAGATGTCATCAGCTGAAGGGAACTTAAATTTAATATATGAAAGGTCAGTGAATGTACTGGGTCCAAAAATAGATGGAGTGGAATCAGATGTTGCGCACGAGCAGGTATTATCCATAAACATTTATCTGTACTTTGAGGGCTTGTTAGTTTTATCGTCACCAGGAACACATATTGTGGATTTCGAGAAAATGTTCTGCCATTCTCTCGTATTGTCTGATTTTTTTGGGTTTCCAAAGATTTTACTGCTGAATTTCTTCTTCCAGATGAGATTTTTCCTCTTAAAGCCTATTCTGATCTCTAAATAAGTTAATATAAAGATTATCCATCTCTACCACACAGCACATTAACTGGTTGGTCCTCAAGAAAGCGAACAGCGAGACACGGTACACTTATAATGAGGCCTAGTTGAGTTTTATTTGTGGCTGTAAGCTGGTCTGAGAAGGTGGTTTGGAAGTGTAAGTAGTTGCTGATGACTTGATTACAAGACCAGTCTTGAGATACTTAAATCTCTCTGTTGTGATTGTTTTACTTGTAAAAACTTTTGAACGTTCTCTTCTCTTGGTGTGTTCCTTTGGTGTATCAAATGTGTCTTGTGGGAATTAGTTCAATTGGAAAGCCTACTCGTATAATTTGTAGCTTTCAAGGGAGGACAAGTTCTTGTCACTCTTCCAATCATTGTTATACCTGTTCTTGGTGGGATTTTTTGTTTCCTTACATGAAATGTGTGTGTGCTTATCTCAGGAGACTAGTGGATTAAGGAAACAACTTGATAAGAAGAGGAGCTCTGCGGAGAAAAATGTCAGCTTGAGTGTTCTTCAGCAGTACTTTTCTGGAAGTCTCAAGGATGCTGCGAAAAGCATTGGTGGTGAGCGTCTTATCTCTTGTTCCTTATGTGTGATGTATATTATGTATTTCCCTTCTCCTTTGGAAACAAGCTGCTGATAGCCGAGTATGATTGTTGCCATGTTGGCGAGAGCAAGGAAATGAATGCCGTCTGCGATAGTTGTATTGTGTTTGACTCTGGGCTCTTTTGTTCTTCCTAGTTTGCCCTACAACCCTGAAAAGGATATGCAGACAACATGGGATATCCAGGTGGCCTTCTCGGAAAATTAACAAGGTGAATCGTTCATTAAGGAAAATACAGAATGTTCTGGACTCTGTTCAGGGCGTCGAAGGAGGGCTTCTGTTTGACCAAGCTACTGGAAGCTTTGTTGCAGCTGGCTCCTTTACTCGGGATTCGGCAGACCCTAAACAAGGTTTTCTATTAACCAAAGAAAACCTGCCTGTCAGGAATCCTCCTAACTTTATGGTTAAACTTGAGGAGGATGAGTATTTCCTGGGTACACAATCACAGACTCTGGAGCAATCTGTATTAGGTCGGCAGCCTGATGTTGGTTCGACACCCTTGGCTTGCCTTGATAATGTCCCCGAGCTACCTTTCACGGAACAAGGTCAAAGAACTGCTGATAATGACAGTATAGGAATGATGCTCGATGACAATGTTGATTGCCACCTTGACTCTTGGAGTTCAAGCTCATTTGCTGCTGGAGACGAGATAGATACCAAAATGGAAGGTGAAGATGGGGTCGTGGACCGTAACCGGCCTACTGGTTCCAGCATGACCGACTCCTCAAATGGCTCTGGTTCAATGGTGCATGGAAGTTCTTCCGGCTCCCAGAGCACCGAGGGAAGGCATTCGAAAGCTAAAGCGGCGGACTACAACTACAGCGGACAGCAGATTACTGTAAAAGCTACATACAGAGAAGACGTGATTCGCTTCAAGTTCGAACCTTCTGCTGGCTGTTTCCATCTATATGAAGAAGTTGCAAAGCGATTCAAATTGCAGAACGGGACGTTCCAGCTCAAGTATCTGGACGATGAAGACGAGTGGGTGATGTTAGTTAGCGACTCTGACTTGCAGGAGTGTCACGAGATATTGGATTTTAACGGGAAGCGTAGCGTGAAGTTCCTTGTTCACGATGTGCATTTTTCTATGGGAACTTCAGGAGGAAGTACTTGCTAGATAAGTCGTGTGATATTATTCCTTTGTTGTAGCCGAGCACATGTAAAGTATAGGTTTGTATTGTATATTTGCAGAAGCAGGATGCAGTAGGAAATAGGTTTTAGACGTAGAAGATGGGAGACACTTGGTGGCTTTGTTAAAGATGTCGTGCCAATCCAATTGATGTCATTGTATTATGTACATTAGTTACAATCAAATGAATGAAGTGAAGAATGTTGGATTCGGAACGACACTTTCACCGCTGTACCGCTATTCGGATCATCGATTGGCCGGTTCGACTCTGTTCAAGTAATCCCAGATGGAGAACAAACTAACGCTGCTATATAGGGAAGAGTGAGTCTACTGCACCAAGGTACCCAAAGCAAAAAAATGGAACATGTGCCCAAAGAACAAATGAAACATGGGCCAGGTTACCGGGAAGCTGCTTCATTGAGCCCAAGAATGTTACG
This sequence comes from Hypericum perforatum, assembly GCA_012979155.1. Classification (NCBI taxonomy): domain Eukaryota; kingdom Viridiplantae; phylum Streptophyta; class Magnoliopsida; order Malpighiales; family Hypericaceae; genus Hypericum; species Hypericum perforatum. Next base: position 127,906 of record SOPF01027275.1, on the reverse strand, counting down.
ATCGGACCAGTGAGATAGATTACAGAAGATTTGGGTGGGCTTGGCGTTTAGGCATGTAGGTATCGAACATGGACCAGCTTTATGATGTCCACGTATATTATAATGCACATAGATAAATGGCTCAAGACACCAACTCTTATTCGTTGTACCATTTATTGCTTTGGTTTATATTCCAAACTCTTTTCGTCTTGCTTTAGTTTTTTCTGAAAGTATATATATTAAACTGGGATTGTTTTGAATAAACTTTCCACGGCAACTCTGTACAATTTTTGTCTAGTTGTTGCGGCTCAATTTTTATTGAAATCTTTGAGACCATTTTAATAAGTTTTGAAACCATAAAAATTTACTAAGATGAATTTCCCAAACAAATTTATATCGAGTTATTCTTCCTATTTACAGACTCTTCTCAAAAAAATTTATGTGGTACGAATTTAACGAAATCGAATATTGTAAGTTCAGTATGAGTTGAAAAATGATTTTGCACTAAATATGATATCTTTGAACGTTATTCTTAATGCACATAGCCTTCGCCCCTCCTCTTAAAAAAAAAAAACGTTTATGTCAGTCTCATTTATAACTTGAAAACGATAAATAATGACCAAACTTTTAACTTATATGCACAACAACTTTATGTAAAAGAATTGATACCATAAATATTTATGTCTAACGCAACTTCCAGTTGTTATTCTAAGACATGTGGGGCATTATTTGAGTCCACAACCCCACACCACCCCTCGCCCCGTGGACTGTGGGTAAAAGTTAAACCCATAATTAGATTAATATAAATTTTGTTCAAGAGATTTTAGTGAGGTTACCATTTATTGCAAATTAGAAGGTGGAAAAAATTAGTGTGTAAATATTGAAATACTAATAACTTAAAAAAATTTAGTTAGCAAATTCAAATAAGTACAACAAATACATTACAAATTAGAAGTGGAAGAAATGATTGTCTACATATTGAAATACTAATTACTTAAAATTTTGAGTTAGCAAATTCAAGTAAGTACAACAAAACATGATTGAAATTCGGAATGGGTTTTTGGTAAATACTCCCAGGTGAACGATGAAATCACAGAATCACTTCCTTCCGCAGAGAAATTAAGCAAAGAAGAAGAAAAAAAGCCAAGGAAGGAATCCAAGCTTTGACTCGAAGAAGAAGAAGAAGAAGAAGAAGAAGAAGAAGAAGAAGAAGAAGAGGAAATAAGCGAGATGAGGAATCACAACGACCCCGAGGCGAGTCCCGATTCCCGGTTCAACCTTACCCTTAAAAACGTCCAAGGGTACGTCGTCTTCTTCCCCGATCTCTTCCAATTTTCTATAATTTTTTGGATTTTTTTGGGGGAATTCCGTTGCGATAATAACTGAATGTGCTGGAATTGAAGGCTGCTCAAGGGCCGAATCGTTCCGGGGAAAGTGCTGCTCACGAGGAGGTCGGATCCGGCCGATGAGCAGGCCGGATCGGAGCTCTCTCCTGCTTCCGGGAGGATCTTGTCGGAGAATGACGCCGGCACGAGCGACCGTGTGGATATGTCTAGGGAGGCAGAATCTCGGAGCACGAGCAATTTGAGCGTCGAGGAATCCGTGAGCAAGCTTCAGCTTGCGAGTGCTCATCCCGAGTCCTCCGCGTTTAAGGAAGCTCAGAGAGGTAGTGTTGGTGCCAGATCTACGGATTCGGCGAGGGTGATGAAGTTCAATAAAGTGCTTTCCAGCTCGACTGTCGTGCTAGGTACACACTGAGAATGCTCTTATATGTGGAGGCTTCTGTTTGTTCCAACTTGTATATGTGCATCGGATATTAGTATCGAATTGTTCTCTGTGCAGATAGATTGCGGGAGTTAGCTTGGAGTGGTATACCGCCGTATATGCGCCCTAATATATGGCGGCTTCTGTTGGTAAGTAAGCTCACTGCCTTGCCCCTCTTGCGAACTCTCAGGAGAATACTAGTAATGGTGCAGAGTTTCGTTCTGGTTGCTGTACCAGTACAAGTATGCAAATAGTTTCATGGCAATGATTGGATGATGCACGAAGTACTCGGATGGTGTAATGACCTCAACTATAGAGTCTTGCTTTTTTGTACAAGTAGACATTTCCAGAGTTTGAAACCATGTTCCTGGAGTCTAAATCCCCACCCACCCTTTTATGTATGTATATAGTCTAATAAAATGTGCGTATCAGCTTGTGTAAGAATCCTAACTTGCTGAGCCTGCACACGTAGCGAAACGCATTCCATGTCACGTGTCCTAAGATACCTCGGGAGTCTTTTGTAGAGAATTCCTCTTAAACAAGGGGCGGGCTTGACTCCCTAGCATCTTTTTGCTCCTTTCACTTGAACTTTTCTGCTTGCATCATATCAGGCAGGAAAGATCCAGTGGAAGCAGCAACAGAAATTTCAGTGGATAATGCAGTTCCTCTTTTAGAACTCTGTCTCATGTTGTTTTCCTCCCCATTAGTTTAGATTTCTAAAGCGGGAGGAAGGCGACATCGAATCTCTTCTCGTCGTGGAATGACTCCGTTTTCTCAGGAGAATTCCCCTTTAGCGTGTGAGCTAGGGCTACAATCACATCGAAAGTCTTATTTGTGATTTCCGTTGAGTGTGAAGCTAAAGGTGAATCACCTGATCAACCAATGAAGCCAACCTTTATGGCCATATGATGAACCTAATTCTCAGGGCGAAAGTCTGCAGTCATTTTGGGTTCAATAGTAGAAGCTGCTCTACTTTCCTTAACAAAATACTTCTGTTGCTTGTTTTAAAAATACTAACTGACCACAGGGATATGCACCACCTAATTCAGATAGAAGGGAGGCGGTTCTTAGAAGAAAGCGCTCAGAGTATCTTGATTCTGTTGCTCAGTTTTATGACATTCCAGATACCGAACGTTCAGATGATGAGATCAACATGCTTCGCCAGGTATTTGACTTTCTGACGGACTTCACACTTAAAAGTACTGCCACACCTTTTGCAACTGATGACGGCCGTGGCTTATGTTACAGATTTCTGTTGACTGTCCAAGAACTGTGCCAGATGTCAGTTTCTTCCAGGATCCCCAAGTTCAGAAGTCCTTGGAGCGAATTCTTTATACATGGTTATATGCTTGCTACCGAACTCTGAGTATTTTGTGGATGGCAAGAACTACTATAATGAACTTAATTTTTTGACACATAATAATTGCACAATATATTTTTAGGGCCATTCGGCATCCTGCAAGTGGATATGTCCAGGGGATAAATGATCTTGCCACGCCCTTTCTGGTCGTTTTCTTGTCTGAATACTTGCAAGGAGATATAGAAAGCTGGTCGATGTCTGATCTTCCTCCAGATAAAATCTTAAATATCGAGGCAGATTGCTACTGGTGCCTTTCCAAGTTACTTGATGGAATGCAAGACCATTACACATTTGCCCAACCAGGAATTCAAAGGCTTGTGTTTAAGCTGAAAGAATTGGTTAGGCGGATAGATGGTAAGATTTCAGTTAATAGTCCGTCCATCTTTTCATTTTAGAAAGACAACCCCAGGGCATACATATTTGGCCTTCCATGATAGTTTAGTATCGGAATTAACCAGTTTTTAACCTTGCAGATATATGGTCTAGCCCCCACTACTTTCTCGTTTTGCTTTTGCAACTAACCTCGAGTCTTGGCCTAATTGCAGTTAATGATTGATATATTATTTATTTTTTAATTCCAGAGCCTGTTTCAACACATATTGAAGAGCAAGGGCTTGAATTTCTCCAATTTGCTTTCCGCTGGTTCAACTGTCTTTTGATTAGAGAGGTGCCATTTCACCCTTATCCTGGAACCTGCAGTTTTTCATTCAATCATAATGTGCAGCTGATATTTGAAGAGGTGGTGGAAACATAAACTGTTTATGTTCATAAAGTAAAGTGACATATTTATTTGTTATCAGATCCCTTTTCATCTTGTGACTCGACTGTGGGACACATACCTCGCTGAAGGGGATGCACTGCCAGATTTCCTAGTGTATATATCAGCCAGCTTTCTCCTGACAGTAAGATCTCATACTACTTGTAGGACCGTCGTATTATACTCATTGTTCGGATCATTTAGATATAGACGTAATGCAGTTTTTTCTTCTGATGCTGTTTGTTTGGTAGAGGGTGAGCAGGCAGCAAGTAGCGTAGCTTGATCTATGCTAAATTGATTGTATATAAATGTATTAAATGCATGGCTAAAGTTAGATTCCTCTAGTAAATGGCTTTGTGTTTGGAACTCGATGACCTGATCTGTTGTCTCGCTTTCCCCTTGAGAATGCCTCATTAAAGTCTCCCCATTTTCGACGGGACTGACTCGAGTCTCGTGTTGCTTTTGGCAGTGGTCGGATAAGCTGCAGAAGCTCGATTTCCAGGAAATGGTGATGCTCCTTCAACACCTCCCGACACAAAACTGGTCGCATCAAGAGCTCGAGATGGTACTTTCCCGGGCCTTCATGTGGCACAGCATGTTCAACAGCTCCCCCAGCCACTTAGCTAGCTAGAAACGAAACATAAGCAGCATTGCCATCACTTTGATTCTGTTGGTCTAAGAACGGTAGTTTCTCCTCCACTCTGTGATTCTATCTTGTGATTTTTGTATTTCTAGTGCTTTTCCTTGTACAACATATGATTAATTTTCTGACGTCAATTTCGCTTTCCTCTCCTTTTCTTCATTTAGGGCGGGATTTTAAACAATGAAATTTCAGACATTTTGTACATTTATAGTATGCCAGTCTTACATATTCATTTGTTTTCATATTTTTATTGAATTTTCGGTAAAATTACTCAAAATAAACATCTTCCACCACAAACAGGAAAGTGGAAACCGCTTAAATATTTACATTGGAATTTTACCCGAAATTGGATTAGTTTATCTGGGAGATGACTCAGCCAGAGAGCCCGAGATAAACCGAAGTAGCGACGGCAAGGGCGTAGACACCTACCGAAGCACCGACGAGGCCCTTCCCGGACCTAGTAACCGCCCCGCACGCGATGATCCCAACCACCCCGACCGGCACGCGCTCCACCACAGCCCTCCCGGCTCCGCCCACCACGGCCTCCGCGTACACTGCAAGGGCCCACTCCCTGAACTGGGGCCCACCCAGCATCACCCCTTCCCCGCCCTCGGCGCCTTCCTTGAGGACGAGGCGGAGGGCGGAGTCGACTTGGGCGCGGGAGGGGGGATGGGGGACCCACCGGGCCACGAGCTTCGGGGTTTTGTCGGCGTTGGCGAGGAGGGAGGAGTGGATGTGGTCGGAGGCGGCTTGGAGCTGGTAGGGGAAGACTCCCGGAAAGGCGTGTTGGGTTATGGCAAGGCAGTGAGCGTAGGCTGAGTCGCATGCTGAGTTGAACTCGGCCGAGCTGCCTAGGCTGCTCCGAACTCTACCCCGAGACCCCGCTATCCCCATATCTCCCTCTCTTTTTTCTGGTGGCTAACCGCTTTGGACAAATCGCGTTTTTATGTAACGTCCGTTGTTTTGTTCTATCATTCTTGGGCTTTGGTACAAATCCAGGCCCAAATGGATCCCGGCAATTGCAAAACAAGCTGGCCGATTCCGGACCAAGGTTATAAAAAATGTGGTTCGACCAGTCAGACCAATAATCACTTCTAAAGGCATCCCATTTTTGTCAACAAACTTGTTCACCTTGCGGACTGAATAGTTCGCACGGAAAATCCGGTTCAACTGAGTTGTTCGCACGAATCCGATTTACTGATCTATGGTTTCACCTTCGACCTGCCATATTTTATAAAAATTTGGTTTGTTTATATGTTATTTGTTTACCTATTGTGTTATTATTAGTTTATTACATAAATTATTTAGTTATATACCTATATATATATTTCAAAAAATTATAGACAAACTAGAAAAAAAATCTGGTCTGATCAGCAGTTAGGCCAATCACACCGACTGACTCGAAAGTCGGACCAAATTCCGGATCGGCCTCCAGATTGTTTCTGAGAACCTTGCTTCGGACTCAAAATTAGAAGTGACTCAACGTCTTTAAATTTGTTAGGTTTGCATGAATCAAAGACCTTTACGCATTTAAGTTTCTAATATAATAACTTACCAAAAAAAAAGTTTCTAATATAATAGAACTAACGCGTCACTATTTATGTCCAAGATGGCGTTGATAAGACTAGAAGAGCAAAGAAAGGGTCCACCCTTGTTATAATTTAAACCACCAAGTAGAAGTTCCTCTAGTTTCAAATTCTTTGTAAACAATTCGTTGAATGGTTTCGAATTCGCAGGCTGGTGGCTAAAAACAAAGCAACGGAGGATGAATTGTAAGTGGAATATCAGGCAGATCTTGAATAAGATGAAATGCCACCCTTGGCCTCATTCTTCGTCCATTTCAAGGCCAGGGATATATTCCAGGCTGACATCGAATACCACTGGACTATTAGGAGCCACCCTTGGCCTTCCTGGAGCTGAAGTGAGGCCCTTCGGGAAAGCCAACTGAAAATCCAATAGCAGATCGATCACAAAGAGGGCTTCACTATGATGATTCTCAAGAACCTTGGATGATTACGATCTCAATGATCGTATTCCGAAGTGCGTAGTTCGATGCAGAGTAGTCAGACTTACCGGTCCTGGTATGTAGAGTCGTCGTTTCCCTCCCACTTTCATTGTCAGGATACCTTCATCTAGTCCCTTGATCACCTATCCTAGTCCATTGTTCAAATTGATGATCAGGGATCAACAGTCTGGAAACATATGAATAAAGAAATTATCTGAATTCAGACCCGCCACTATATGCAAAGGTTTACCTGGCCTGAGCCAACTCGAAATAGGTACGCCAGCCCTTTGTCCAGTGAACTGCATTGGAAAGAGATAGTTTGAAGATTCCTTTTTTATCCTGCTTCATAGTAACGCTGATATCTGTCACCATTTTTAAGGGTCTCATGGTATATAAATTCTATTGACCATATCACTTTCATTCTACAAGCCGCAATTTCAAGTTCAGCAACTAAGCAAAATGTCTGCACGAAATGGAGCACGTAGGAACATCGAACACGAAACCTACCTGTCAAATATCTGTCCAGAAGGAACCATGGCAACATAATTTGCAGCAACCTGTGATTAGCAGCAGCAAACACATGATGTCAGTCCTATAGGAATTTCCATATTTTACCCAAAACCTTAAGGTTGTGAGTAGGTGGATCCTCCCACGTTATAAACAGGCTCAACCAAGTTGCAACTTCCGATGTGGGATACTCTCCAATAAATCCAACTCTTTTCTAACTTTCCTCGAGGCAAACAAATTCGGCAACCATTTAGTTCCCATATGCACAGATTAACACACCTGGAAACCAACAGGAGGGCTAGGGCCAGCACCAACTGTGATATCCTTGTATTGCAGTCCGGACTCCGTAGTTACCATAGGTACCTTCATTGAGGCAGATCAGTTAATGCTTAGTCTCATATACAATTCGCACTATCCAGCAACAAAACAAAGCAGAGCAGATAAAGCTCATGAAAGCCTCACCATACATTTTCAAGCTCCTTCTCGCAAGCGTCATCACATAGCTTTGGCTTGTCCTCCGGAGGCAAGCCAGCTGCCTGGGAATCAATCCGGAAAGGGCCTGCAGGAAACAAGCTCGTCACTCCGAGAAACATCCCTATCACTTCCCTGCGCTTAATTGGATCCATAACTCCCTTGGATCCTGCAGCTGCAATTGTAACCCGACCGCCATTGGCAAAGAGGGTCCAATGACGTCTTACCGACCTGTTTCTGCTGGAAACAAAACCTGCAAACGGAGTTTCTTGTTCAGCAAAAGCCATACAACACCAACATTGTCCGACAGCCACGGATATTCGTATCAAATGCGACTTTGTCGACGTCGACATGGAATGGATTTCACCTATTGGACTCCATAAGACCTATCTACCTTGAGCTCAGACATGGAAGAGACATATATGTAATAAACAAACAAGGTAAAGATGGCAAATTATGGGACTCACCGGGGAACAAGAGGCCGAAGGAGGTGGTAGCCATATTCTATTATTTTTCTCTCTGGAGAGAGAGCGAGCGAGGAGGGACAGGGAGGGACTTGTAAGAATGGCGGGGGGATGGATAACGAAATCCGGTTGAGTTTGCCAGCTGTCGCTGATTCGGACGCACGAGTGCCGTTGGATGCTCCTCCTGGCTTGGATTATGTCCACGTCAGCTACAATCATCTAATATCCATTAACGTTGTTCGCATTCGATTTGTATTAGAAGTTAATTCAATTCTAAAATAGGCCAACGTGACTAACGAAGAATCAAATCTATTTAAATATCCAAGTTAAAAAAAATGCAACCCCTCGAAATTCCATATTTTACCGCGCTTAACCCCCAAAAATCACCGAATTACCCCAACACCGAGCGATCAAATAAAATAGAAAAACGGAGAGGTGGTGTAGGGAGAAGATCGGAGACGGTACAAGACGAACGGAGGAAAGAGATTGTTTAAGAATTAAATTTAAATTAAATTGACCGTCAGGGAACGGCATCGTTTTAAAGGGGAGGGAATAATCGGAACATGGAGAACGAGGAGGAACTCCTCCTCCTTTCTCCGTCTTCTCCTTATTCTCATTCGACGTCGTCGTATTATTGCCTTCGACTAGCCTCAGGTCTCCTCATTCTCCAGGTACTCTCCCTCCGTTTATTGCATCCATTTCTCTGTTTATTTCGACGTTAAACAATTAAAAAAACAAAAATAAGATCCACTTCAAAGCAGTTACCCGTTCATATATTGATCGATCAGTTTGTCTTTCTTGGAATAGCATCTTTTCTCTGTTTTTTCGATCTCTTGCTATTTTTATTCTCGATTTTTTTAGTTGTTGTTGTTGTTAGTGGATTTATGTTTCTAATTACATTTAGGATTTTTTTAGGTAACAATATTTAAATCCTCCAAAAATGTTTACATGAAAGTAAACACAGAGTGAAGTAGATACATACTCGAAACAGTTAGATTAGAAGTTACTGATCGTTTCAATCTGTTTCTATGATTCCTCGTACTATTTTAGTTTTGGTAAGGTTGGTTACTTTTGCTTGTTATTGCGGTCGCTGAGTTACTTATGAGTTGGGGGATAAATGTACAGTTGGGGCTGTGATGATATTAAGGGAAGGTGAGGGGGATGGCTTTTTCTGACACAGAGGAGTAGAGGTGGTAAATGTCTTGTGGCGGGGAAGTGGCGGAGAAACAATGGAGTGCCGGAAAGCCAGAGCATGAATTTGCAGAAAGTTGGTTCTATTGTTCGCGATATGGGGGAGCCCTGCCTGTCTCAGTCTCCCATCGAGGCTGTTATTACTGTAAATTCTTGCTTGTCTCAGTTTATTAATTCAATGTCTGAGAAAGAGCAATTTTAATTCAATGTCTTAAAAACTCGTCAGAGAAAAGAAGTTAAAACATTATTGAGAGTCAGTGTGCAGCATCTTTGAATGAGGTCTGATGGTTTCTGATGTTTCAGGTGAACAGAATTCTAAAGCCAGATAAGTGGCAGGCAGGCTCTTTTTGATAGCGACGGGAAGGTTTCTGGTTTCCAGAAACTGCTCAGGTCAATTGCCTTGGGGGTATGTTGCTTGATTTGCTTTCTGCCTCGGGTACTTTAATCATTTCATCATTTCATTCCGACTTCCCATCTTCTATAAACTGGTGATAAATTAATCTCGGGTTCTAGTTACCTATATTTACAGTTCATGGGGTGAAGTCGAACTTAGATATTCTATTTATCCAATACATGTTACCACATAATTCATGGTGCTCGAATTTTTGTAATGCCATGTTTGAGCTATAATTCCTGACTATTTCAAGCATCATTACCTTTGGAATCTGGAATGTAGCTTTATTTAATGCTGTTTTTAGTATCCTTGACGAGATTGACACTTCACTTGGTAGATGGACATCGTTTGATGCTCCATACTGGCTCTTTTGAATTTTCTTTTCATGGATGAGTTTGCAATCAGCTTTTAATCAAGAGAAGCATTTCTTTATTTTGACAAAGGATACTTTGTGCAAGTTTTTATGGGAGAGGGGATTGTTTAGAGGAAGGAATATTTCTAGATCGATTGTTTTGTTCGTTAGATGGGAGAAGAAGAAGAACATCAGCTGGAGATAGTTGTCCTAAATCCCACCATTTCCTTTCTTTTTGTGGTTTCATGTCAATGTCATGTTTACCCCATCTTTATTTTATTTCTTGCTCAAGTATTATTTCTTGAAGTAAGAAAAATTGTCTGTTTTATTTTAGGGTGTGGATCCATCCACAAGGGCAGAAATTTGGGAGTTTCTCATGGCTGTTACAAATTAGGCAGCATAGCCGAGGACCGAAGGCAAAATAAAGAAAAGATCCGGTAACAGACTTGGGAGAAGAGCATAGAAAATGTTTGTTCTGGTTTGAAAGATGGTTCACAGGGGAGGAATGAGAATGTTGAGCACTCCACCTGTGACACAAATGGAATCAAACCAGCATCTACTCACTCCTTTTGTGGCTTGGCAAGGAATTTCTGGTCAAGTAGTGACAGCATGCCATCAGCACTATTTTCTCTTCAACAAAGAATGGAGATGACGAATTACCTGTCTTCTGTGTGGAGCGATTCTTATAATGAACCGCAACAAAATTATACGGGAGACTCGACGAATTGATGATATGATAAGGGTACGTCAGGGCTGTGTATTTCATGAGTTGAGTCTACTAAATACAGTGTTTTCGGGATCTGCAATTCACCTTTCTTTCTGTTTTATATTCATGTTTTTTGGCATGACTTTGCGACTTTAACAAAGTTTCTTTTGATTGGGTTTATATGATGTTGTTTACATGATGTTTTGAACGGATTTTCAATGATAGGCAGCTTAAGGTCCATGTAAAAAGATCAAACTCCGGAAGAAGTACCTGCACAAGGTCAGGCTCATTACAGACTTCTTCCTTTCGTAGTACTAAATTTGAAGTTTGCTGCTTTCTGAAACTGAATTGTTTCCTTTGGCAGCTGATTAGAATAAAGACTTTCGCTGCTCAGAATGGTGACTAATTTGTTCTTTTACTGGTAATGCAAAGAGTGCCGTGTACATTAACCTTCATTGACCGTCAGAGTTATGATTGGGGATCTCTTTATGATGGTGCGTTCTCAGAAGAATATAGCTGGTCTCGAAAATGATATTTAGTATGAGTTAGTTCTCTTTGTGAGCTCTTTCTGCTGAACTTGCAAGCAGTTCTAGTACTCGTTCTTCTCCCCTGCGTATACCTCTCTGCGGTGTTTTACCTTCCTGTCAAAGTGTGTTAGATCGGGTTTCTTGCCCATCGTTGATCGGATGATATATAATAGCATATTGATAAATAAAGAAAATATTTGAGGATCCATGTTGATAGTCGTCTCTGCATGTAAAAGCAACGTTTTGACCATGTTCTTATTTGGGCTTGTCTCATGGTGATTTAATATAATATATTTGCTACATAGAATATTATTATTTATCGTCGATATGTACATCTTTTATATGTCCAGATAATTAGTACGGTTAATCCAATATAAACTTAATTAATAGCTAAGCTATTATGATTTATGGGTAAGTAAGTATTAGGCCTGTGGGTTCATCTTGTTCACGGGCTGGGCTTTTTGGCAGGATAAGGTTGGGCCTCATTTGGGTTTTATAACAAATAACAACACCAAAAGGGCGGAAAGGTAATTAAGAAGAGAAGCTTCTTCTTCTTCTTATTCCTTTCCACCTCCACGCCCAGACAAACAACCCCACTTTCCTTTAACTCTTGCTGCTTTATATTTCTTCTTACATACTATTTTCTCTCAGTTACGTGTTCTCATTTTATTTTCTAAATTTGGAAAGTTTGAACCAAAAGCCCTCGGAAAAGCTGCAACTCGCAGGAACCTTGTCTTGATTTAAGAGCCAATGGGAGACCCGTCTGGAGCCCACCACCAGGACGCAGCCACGTCATCATTCTACGTCTCTGATAATCTAGGGCTCTCCTGCGAGTGGAGCGCCGAGGAGCAGGCTATACTTGAAGATAGCTTACTCAAGTTAGTGCCTTTTTTTTTTGTCTGTCTTCTTTCCGTTTAATACAAAGCTTGCTTCTTTGTTACGCTATACCAATGATTTGTGCTGGTTTCCGACATGATCATCATCACTATTTGAGTTGGGGTTAAGTGGGTCAATATTTTTCGGCTTTTCATGTCTTGTTCTTGTTGATGTTACGAAACAATTGTGAGATCTCTGAGAATTTTTAGAATCCTGGCCTTTTGAGGTTTAAGTTGCTTTACCAGTGGCTTACTTCTCTTTCATTTGTGCTGCTTTCTAGTAGAATTATTAGGAAGGATCCCGTAACCCCTTTGAAATGTTTTACATACGATCAGAATGCTACAGTGATATTGGACTGCCAATGTATCATCAACTACTTCTCATACACTTTGGAGATCGTTATTTCCTCAAAATAATTCATTTTCTTATACCGATAAATTCTTTCCGTTCATGATCTCATGGTGCTTATCGAAGAAGCTGGCAGTTACTTTCTGAATGGTCGTTGGTTCCTCGTGTTTTCACCTGACATTCTTGATCAATTACTTCTGTCAAATCTTTTCGTAAATCCCACTGTTTTATCTAAAGCATTTGAGATCCTTTCTGCCGTATTAGATATGCTTCAGAATCGAGCATAAATCTCTATGCAAAAATAGCAATCCATCTTCCCAACAAGACCATCAAGGATGTTGCGTTACGCTGCAGATGGTTGTCTGTAAGTTTCAATAACTTGGTGGCTTCTCCCTTCGAGCCAGTTTTCTGGCTGCAACACTGTCAATCGGACTTTTCTTTGTAATTTGGAACATTCTGCTGTTTGCTGACTTTCATCGTATGAAACTATCTCTGACCATACTTGGTTATACTGGTGTTGTCCAGAGTAAGGATTATCGCAAGAGAAGGAAGGAAGAAAACTTAGCCAGGAAAAACAAAGATATAAAGGTACTCTCTGAAGATGAGTCTCTACCTCGGTTGAAATAGGGCTGCACTAGGCAATTGACTAGAGTTTCAGATGGTGATTGTTTCTGCCTGGTGTAGAACCTGCTAGGTCTGCTACATCAATTGTCTCTTTATCCTTCACAAACTGTTCGCTTTCGTTTTTGTGTTTGTACTTCAAAGTTTGAGCTTCAGCTTTACATCACTCATTAATCAGGGAGAAACAAAAAGACAGAATATGAAAATGAGTCACGTTGTTCTGTCTTCAGATCCTTGTCAATTCTTTCCATCAAGCAGCTTGAAGTTATGTTATTAGATTTTCTACTACTATCACATGTTTCTTTGCTGATGGTATTGCCTATAAACGAATAATGTTTCTTCTTCTGAACATATTGAATGGTACTTAGCCTTCAGTGATTTTAAGTATTATCTTTTGCTTTTGTGTTTCCAGGAAAGAGCGATTGATCACTCAGGAAGACCATTGTCTTACACTTCTCAATTGAATGTTTCTTCATATTCAAATTCACTCTTCCCAACTAATTATGGAGATGGAATCTCAGACCAAGGTCAGCTGTTTCCTTTCTTCCAACCATTGTGGTTGTATGATACCAGCAGCACAATCAGCATTCTCTCATGTACATGTTCGTCCCTTGTGTTGTTGCCCTCTACTGTATAGTCCATGTGTTAGAAACTACCAGGGTGGTAAAAGTCAATAATTTTGAGAAATTACATCCGGATGGGAAAGCTCACAATGCATATTCTGAAGGTCGTGCTGTATTTCTCTTAAACTTGATAAGCAGATGAGAAACTCGACCATCTAGGTGCTGATAGGCGAAATAATTAGTCAAGAGAATTAGTTGGCGTGGCATTTTCTTGAATAAGTCGAAATTCGAGTTTGCAGCAGACATAAACCAATACCGTAAATTTCGACTTGGTAGCCTAGCAGATTTGTCTTGCACCTCACTGAATCTGATAAATGCTTTTGGCAGCTATGGATGGGGTCACGGCGAAGCTTCTTGAGCAAAATGCACATGCTTTCACTCAAATTTCTTCCAATCTTTCTACCATGCAGGTAATTGCTGGCAGTTGCTTGTTATTCAAATGGTTTACTCATCCTTAAAAAAATGTCGTTTACTCGAGTTTTGTGTTTACTTTCTGCAAACACCTGTACACCATCATTCGTGTCTTTAACAATCATTCAGTTTTGAACTCCATTCCATGTCTCTGCACAAAAGTCAAGAACAAAAATCTTATAGCTTATTGATTGAACTTGGTATCCGGGAAGAATTCTTTTGCACTTGTAGCAACTGTAAGATGAAAGCTCTTCTTTGGGGGATTAATTTACTGACTATCCAGTTAGACTCTTCTAATCACACTTGATGACTTGGTATCCTGATGCTGCCGTATTTTGTGTTTAATTCTGCGACGGTAGACACAAGAGAATATTGATCTCCTTCGTCAAACTCGGGATAACATCCTCCGCATTGTTAACGGGTATGTTACATATCATTTGTTGTCTGTTTTTTTTTCTTATGGAGAGTACCTAAAATAGTTGGCTTTGCATGATCTGATTGAGCATTACCATTGATCTCATTGCCTTGTCTATGGATTGGGAAATTGGCAGCTTGAACGATGTGTCTGGAACAATGAGAGAAATGCCGCCACTACCGGTAACGTTGAACGAACAACTCGCTAGTACCATCATTCCGCCCCGCAACCGCCTGAGAGATAGCAGCAATTGACCTTCTTGACCGAGCTTGTATAACTTAGTACAGTGACCCTACCATCAATTTGGGTGCTTAATTAATATGTCACTTCCCTACTGGAAATGATTTTAGTTTTAGCTTGCTGTAAAGTTATTGTTTACAAGGTTTTTTTTGTCACGTATTTTTCTACAAGGTTAGCTTGCTGTAAAGCTTTTTTTTTTCCTAGGGAAAGCTTGCTGTTAAGTTGGTAGTCCACAATTTGCCCTTCTTCCCATCTTGAGAAAAAATATTAATGAGGCCGTGCGGCTTTTCGAGAGTTCCGGCCCAGGCCCATTATAAGTACACGGACTGGACTGTCGATCTTTGGTTCTGTTTTTCGGCCCTACTTAAATTGATATAGTTTTTGCATTGTATTTGGATATTAGTGTAAAACTATGAAGTAGAGCATTATGTACTCTCAAAACCGGGTTCTTAGAAATCGATCTTATTTGAATATTAGTGTAAAACTATAAAGTAGAGCATTATGTAGTCTCAAAATCGGGTTCTTAGAAATGGCTCGAAGATCGATTTGGAATTTGGTCTGACTTCTAGGTTAGCCAGTTTGATCGACCTAATTGTTGGTCGGACCAGATTTTTCTCTCTAATTTTTTTGTAATTTTTTAATATTTTTTATTATATAAAGATAAATTATGTAATAAACTAATAATAACACAATAAGTAAAATATATATAAACATACCAAATTTTTGTCAGTCTGACCAGATTTTTTATATGAAATGTCCGGTTCGATTAGATTTCATCTGGTCAGCAAGGTCAGAATCTTTCTTGATAAAAACGGTATACCTTTGGTGCCGAGTAGCGATCCTGTCGGTCGGACTATCGGTTGGACTGCATTTTTAAAAACCTGCTCAAAACAACTCTAAAAACAAAATTGTTTATCGAATTTGGCATTAAGGAGAGTAACGAAATTACTTCTCTCGTTAATTTTCTTGTAATATTAACACTATATTTTATGCTCTTACAACCAAACAAAATTACATAAAACAACAATTTACCATCAAATTCCACATTTATTGATGTACTTTATTCTTCTCTTTACCATATGAAGTGATTTATTTTATCGACTAATTTAAATTTTAGTTAGTTGAATTTTTTGATAAATTATATTTCAAAAAAAATTCAAACTTGCAATATTGATTTAAGTTGGACTGAGCTAGTAATAATTGGTATGTATTTTGTTATCTACCCTATTGCTTGAGGACTTTGCTGGTGTAGTATTTGATTCAAGAAGTTGGAGGATCCCTGGCCCTACTGCTAAAGGTCAGTAGTTATAATCTGATATTTTCTTGATCTTGGAGAATGACGTGTCCAAACTATCTTTATAGTTTAGGCGGGAGGGAGGGAGGTATAAAATCCCGCCTTTTCAAGAGCACAACGGCAGTTTTTTTCCATTCGGAGAGAAGAAGAAAAAAACAGTTTCTTGTAACCAAAATCAAATCCTCCATTCGTCGAAAGAATAGAACTTTTTTTCAGCTCTAGTGGTGGAACTGAGTTGACGAAAGGTCGTTGCCTTGGCCTTTTTCTCCCAATGGCGACCCCACCTGGGAACCCCCACCAGAACGAAGCCACTCCGAGCGGCTCCCACCATCCCCCCTGCCACCCGGGATTCGGATGCGAGGCCGACATACATCCCGCCCCAGGGGACTCATTGGAGCGCAGAAGAACAGGCTATTCTCGAAGATGGGTTGGTCAGGTCGGTAGTCTCGCTCTCTCTAGTTTTACGTTAAAATGTTGATTCTTTTGGGGTAGTTATAGTACAATAGTTTGATAATTTGTTCATCGTTTCTACTTGGGATTGATGATTTGGGGGGGGCCTTTTTAGTTTCTTGGGAATCAATCCTCAGTGGCTCTAAGAAAGATTTTCGTAGTTCACAAGAACCTTAGATGAACGTATGACAGTATAAATGGTACATGGGTTTTTTGATACTACTCGAAAGTTGAAGAACTCGTACCAATTATTGTTCATCAATAATCTTGACGTGATATGAATGGAACTTTGTTTGTTTCGTCTAAAGACGATGATAACTGGTTTCCCCAAACAGATATGCTTCTACAAAAGGAGTAGAGCGCAACGCAAAGATAGCAAGGCACCTGCAAAACAAGAGCGTCAGGGACGTTGCATTACGTTGCGAATGGATGTCTGTAAGTTCTCCGGTCGTATCATTGTCATCCAGACATCTCTTTGCAGCCTGTAAATATTCTGCTCTATTCATTAGTTTCACTCTCCAAAATTTCTCTGGCTAAAATTATCGTTGCTCTTCTTGTCCAGGATAAGGAAAGCAAAAAGAGGAGGAAGATAGAAAGTACGAGAAACAGAGATAGGACGGTATTCTCGCATAAATGAATTCAATTTGTTGTTTTACACTATTATGCCAGAGTATTGGATGTTGATTGTCTCAACTTGTTGATTTTGTTGCGGCGGATGCTCATGGATTACTTGTTGCTTCTGTCTTTGTCTGTTTAGGAAAGTGTGACCAACAACTCATCAGGAACTCCATCTCGTTTGACGTCTCAACCGGATACTTCTGATGGAATCTCATACAATGGTAAGCTCATTTCCTATGATACAACTGTATCTGTAGCTGTGACATGAATTTGACTTCAAACCAGCATTTACTTGTTACTCTAGTTCCCTGCCTGGTGTCCATATGATTGAAGGGTTCCATCACTGCAATGCTCCGATCAGAAACAGCAACTCCGCAAAATGCCTCCGTTCATAATGATTTCTGCCTGAAACTGTATCTAGGTGTTAAAAATTGAATTTAGGTGGCTAAAAGTCTGCCGTGCGCTAAATATTCTGCATGTTATATGCCATAAAGCCCCGACTGTCGGCAAGCTAAGTTTAAGATTGTGTTGGTTTGCACCCTGCATATGAAATATGAATACAATTTGAACTTTCTGTGCTAGGTGAATGGCTGTCTGGTTCAGCAGGAATTGGCTTTATCCCTCAGGTCATCACGGTCGCTGCAGGAGAAGTATGCTTCTGTTCTTAGCTACCTCTTTCATCAGAAGAATGATTATATCTATTTAACAGTACAGGGTGGGTATAACTAACTAGCTAATTGGGGAATCATGGTGCATGAGTCTTATTTGAGTTCATAAGAAAGTGAACATCGGCAAGTTTAGTGGATGTTTCCTTGGCTGAAGTATCTGTAATCGAGAACTTCTCTTAATCACATCTGAAGAAACTGAAATCATAACCTCTTTCCACGAGCTGAATTCTCTGTGATCCATGTTCTAGCTGCTTTGCTCATTGACCGGCTGCTGTTTTTGTATCAAAAGTTACTATTCCTCTCGTTGTAGGACATTGCTTCGAAAATCTTATCATTCTTGCAACATGGGCCACCAAGAGCCACATGTGTCTTGTCAGCAAATGGGTCTGTCTCTAAAGCGACTCTCCGCCAGCCATCAGCTCCTGGAAGCGCTGTCACTTACGAGGTTCGTGCCGTTGACTTTATTTTCTTCTTTCGACAACCCGTTTGTGCATCAATTCAATCATATTCATTGCACGACTATGGTGTTTTTTCATTGACTAGAAAACTTTAGATTACACATTGTTGATCCACAGGGGCGCTTTCAGATAATATCTTTGTTTGGGTCTTTCTTGCCCACCATGGAAGGTGGTTCCCCCAACGGAACCGGTGGTTTGAGCCTCTCTCTCGCAAGTTTAGATGGTACTATTATTCATTTGATCCCTTGCGGATCCGAGAAACATAACCTTTTGATCAAGTGATGTGATCCCCGACGCAGGTGTGTCTTGGAAGCTTGATGTGGGGATGTACAAGGGGAAAGAACAACAAGGGTGCTGGCTTAGAACATTCCAACCGTCAAGCATCTGAGAATTCAGGTACACCTCGCTTTTTCTTGGTTTCTAGTCATATTCATGGCGAATAGAAGGAATGGCTTCTTTTGTTAATTGACTTAACGGGCATGCAGTTAAACCTTGTTTGTTGAAGATATATGGTTTAAAATACTACAGCTTGCTTTGCCAAAATACTTGCACTTTAATCTTGGTCTGCCTCTTTTTTCTGTGACCGTAGATACGAGAGAACATCTATCTCCTCCGTCTGGCTCGCAACATCTATCAACTCCGTCAGACTCGCAACGAGTATGATATCATATCATTTGATGTCTGTATTTTCTTGCTTAAAGAGTATATGATCGAGCATCATCTGATTGAGCGCATCTATCATTTGATGTCTGCATTTCCGATTAGTTATATCTTGTTTACATCGTTGGCAGAATGAGCATGATAACGTCCTGGAGCTTACCCATGAGCTAGCCGTTGCGAAGAGGATTGGTGCAACAGGCAAAACGCAGCTGGAATCAGTTTCAAAGCAAATTGAGGAAGAGCACAATCAGAGTCTGTCGAAGAAAATCAATCAAATGGTAGAAAGCAAAGGGAGTTCGAAAAATAAAGAGCAGCAATGATGAGGACATTCCACCCGTTTCGGCCTATTCGTTTCGCTCGGCTGCTCGTGAACTCTACACTTGCTAGAAACAAACCAACTAGGGACTTAATCGTAATTATGTTCCCCAGATCAACACAACAAAATTACAACTGAAGGACCAAATTGAAATTACATAAGGGCTTAATCGAAAAAACCATCACGGACACCGGACACGAGAACTTAATGGAACTAAACCATCCAAAGCTGTCAGGAGCTCACGACACGTGGCCTAGTTCCTCCGGAACATGCATCCCATGTTGAAACATAAACTAAAATATGTTTTGCTCGAAAATTTTATGTAGTTGTTGATATTTTCTTGATTTTGGAGGATGACGTGTCCAAACTATCGTTATGGAAAGGAGAGGTATAAAAGCCGCCATTTCAAAAGCACCACAACAACAACAATTGTATCTTCTTCCCAAATTCCTCGATTCGACCTTCTTCTTTTAACTCCCAAAGACTAGACCTTTGTTTGCTCTCGTGTTGAAATTGACGCGGACTTCGTCGGAAGGTCGTTGCTTTGGCCATGGCAACCCCACCTGGGACCTCCCATCAGGACGACGCCGCTGCTTTGAACGGCTCCTACCATTCCTCCGTGAGGCAGCAACCCGGACATGAGGACCTTCGGCGACTGGAAAGACGACGAGCAGACTGTTTCCGAAGAGGGGTCAGTGTCTATTTTCTTTCTTTTTCGTTATAGGTTGATTCTTTTGATAGATCTGTAGTACAACAGATACCGTCGTGTTTTTATTGCCACAGTACATTGGTTCTGTCAAATTACTAGTAATCTTCAAACCATGCAGTTACATTGGTTCATTTCCACAAACTGTGATTCATTTCCACTACCCACATTTGTATAGAAGAAAACAAAAATAAACATGCAATATATTCCATTCACTCTTTTTTAACGCGATTCTCAAGTGTTTAGTCTTTTCACAAGATTTGAATCTAATATCATGATCTTGGCGGAACTTTGTTCGAGAGCATCTTGGACTCTTCGTTATACTTTTCTTATGGTAAGGTTTTAAAAACCTGAACGTCATTGTTGATGTGGTTTCTTGACACTCCAATAATGAAATTTCCGCAATTTTCACATGGTTTCCTTTCACTCACCAGCTAAAAAGATATAAACATGGCTGCTCGGCGATGTATATATTTCTTTATCGTCAATGATGAACTGGTCGATAAATAATAAATACACAAACAAAAAAGAAATGCGTGGATTCCAACTATTAGTCTTTTGTTTTTGGTCGATAAAAAATAAATCTACTAGCAAAGAAGAATGCGTGGATTCCACCTATTATTAGTCTTTTGTCTTTGGTCGATAAAAAATAAATATACAAAAAAAGATTGCGTGGATTCCAGCTATTAGTCATTTGTCTTTGGCATTGGATTATATATATGATGAATAAACAATAGACCACTAACCTATACCTTTGCCTCGTCGAAATAACTAATAATTTATGTGGCCAACTACATAAAAATATACAAACAAGTACTAAGGTGTTGAACCCAAGATGGGAGGATTACAATAAACAAAGAAAAGAAACGAGACTAACCCAACCCGACAAACATAACATGCGCCACTCAAGTAAAAGTTAGTAATTCAAATAGCCAACTAATACTAACCTTTGGTTTACCTTTTGAACAATTTTACTCAAAAGAGACAAAGGAAAAGGAGCTATTAGAAGAGGGAAATCTCAAGTCTTCCATCTTGGAGTTGCTGGTAATATTATGAGCAATTTGTATTGGATTTATTTAAGCAACTAATTGATCTGTGGATATGCAGCAATCACAGTCACAGAGAATGGAGACGCCATATTACCTTCACGAGCACCCTTTGAAGGTTGCCCTTCTCCTCCGTCGTGAGGATGGAGGAGAAGATGAAGCATCTGACAGGGACATAACCTTTGATTGTTGTGATGATCCACTGTCCGGTCGGGTCTATGCCTGTGATGATTGCGGCTTCTACCTCCATGAAGCCTGCGCCAACTTGCCGCAGAGGATTCAACATTTTTTCCATCCGTGTCCCCTCTTCCTCAAACTTGTCCCTGGATCTGATGCTTCAGAGCACCAAGAAGGAGAGATGGTGATGACGATAATCTACCGATGCGAAGCCTGCAACTTTGAATTGGATGATGCACGTGCCCTGCACCAGCCCGAAATTTTCCGAGCTTCAAACATCGCCATAGGCTGCCTCAGTGGCCATGTTCTTGAGCTAATCAATGACCAGGAAGATAATGCAGAGGAGATGCGGTGCTCTCTATGCGAGGAGGGGATATCAGGAAAGCGATATTTCTGCCGCACTTGTGGACATTACCTCCATGGGTATTGTGCTTTTCTGCCGTTCAAGATTCAACATTTCTTTCACGGATGCCCTCTGTTCTTCACTAGAATCAGGGGAATATACAGCTGTGCAGCTTGTTTCCAGGAGTCGTCTAATGCTTACTGGTATTATTGTGACAAGTGCCGCTTTGGAATGCATGTGGAGTGTACCCAGTTCTCTCCCATCGCTCCAGATGAACAAGGGATCCTGCATTACACTCATCACCATGCTTTGAAGCTTATCTGTGAGGAGGAGGAGGGTGCGGAGAAGGATTGCGCCAGATGTAAGAAGCCTATATCAGGAAATTCCTCCTACGCCTGCCTCCCTTGTGGACATTACCTACATTCATCTTGTGCAGGTATCCCACGAGAAATTCGACATTTCTTTCACAGTTGCCCTCTCTTCCTCAAATTCGGTAGCCATGTACAGTGTGATGCTTGTTTCAACAAGTGCGACGATGTCTTGGTTTATATCTGTGAGGAATGCCACTTCATCATGCATGTGGAATGTGCCCAATTTCTGTCTGACGATGAAGGAGACCGAATCCAGGATTTGTCTCACCACCATCCTTTAAAGCTCTCTGAATCGGCAGAGATGAACTGCAATCTTTGCAACAAAGGAATTACATGCCAGGACACATATGGTGCTTGTGAACTATGTCAGTTCCAAATTCACAAATTTTGTATGGGTTTACCTAGTACTCTGAAACCTTTCTTTTTCACTCCCACCATTAGTGCAGACGGCCGGAAAAGAGTAAGTGACATGTCTCATGAAAAACACTATTTGCATCTCTTTGAAGCTGAGGAAAACAATTTTATTGGTGGCTGCAATCTATGCGGAAGAGAAATACGAAGTCACGATGCCCATGCTGCTTGTGAAAACTGTGAATTTCACGTTCACGAATCTTGCCTGGGATCACCACTGAAGGTTCAACTTCCTTGTCATCCATGCCATCTTTCTCTTGGCCCTCATCAACAGTTTTATTGCGATGTTTGTAACGCCCACAAAAACGCAATCCCATACGAGTGTGAGAAATGTATGTTCTATATGGATGTCGAATGTGCGCGGTCGCTCCAAGAAATTGGTGAGGGTGACACTGGAGAGTCTATTCTCCATTTTTGCCATCACCATCCCTTGCAGCTTTTCAAGGATCCAAAGCCAGACAAGACGGATGAGCTCTTGGGGAGGAAGCTTGAATGCCTAGTATGTGTCGGAACAGCCTCCGGTTTGACCTATGGTTGCAAGTGGTGCGGATTTTATCTTCACAAATCTTGTCTTGATGTTTTATCTCCGCGCATCTCCATTGGAGATTGCCCTTTTGTGTTAAGCGGAGGTGAGAGTTCTTGTAGAAGATGCGGCAACTGCATTTCACAGTGGGGTTTCTTTCCGGAAACAGTCTTTGCTCGTCCTTGGTGCATTCCCTGTGCTCTGCGAGAAGCTCTATCGTTCTGGGTATCTCCATCTTCTATGTTGACCAAGCTTGATTTCCATCCATGTTGTCTAGCTCTCGCACATTCTGCAACCTTTACATGCAATGCGTGTTTCACACATTGCCACACTCATGCTTACTACTGTGACCGCTGTGACTTCTACGTCGGCGTCAAGTGTGCCATGATATTGAGGAAAAGTTGCCATGGTGAAAAGGACAGAATCCAACACTTTTGCCATTTCCATCCTTTGCGGCGTACAAAAGGTGTGGGAGACATAGCTTTTTGCAAAATTTGTGAAACCTTCTGCTTGGAACCTTACTACTTTTGTGACTCGTGTGATTTCCACGTCCATAGGTCTTGTTTGGATGCACTGCCCCAAAAGATCGACCATCACTTTTTGTATTGCACATTGATTTTGTTAACAACTTCATTCTACAGATGTCTAGCCTGCGAGAGAGAGAATAATTCAGGTCTGACCTTCCGCTCTATTGAGCGAGGCATTAAGCTATGCATGGAATGTGCTTTGCGGCCTAAGAATATACAGAATGAAGATGGCACCTTCACAAGCATCCACCATTGGCACAAACTGGCACTCGTGGAAGGATTGGGAAAAGATGAAGCCCGATGTCTCTTATGCAAAGGAAAGTGTTCATTGCTCACATATTGTTGCGGCGAGTGTGAAGTTTATTTTCACAAAGCTTGTGCTGAACTTCCATTGGAGATGCATCATCCACTTCACAAACGATATCCTCTTACTTTGAAAAGCAGTCTTGAACTTCCGGAATCCAGCAGATGTTGTAGTTTGTGTCGAGGAGACTTTCTGCTCTCTAATGATCCTCGCCACTCTGGTGTCTATAACTACAAGTGCGAAGAATACAGTTTCCAACTCGATAAAAAGTGTGTCGCCAGTTTTCCGTCTATCCACTATCAAGCCCACCCTCACCTTCTTACATTTGTGGAACATATGAAGGGTGAGGGAGTTTGCCACGTCTGTTATGCCTCTTGCAAAAACAACTCTGTCCTCCGTTGTGCAGAATGTAACTTTACTCTTCACCTTACATGCGGTCCGTTGCCTTGTGAGATCAAGCATCCATCTCATGTTCACTCGCTCATACTTGAAGACTTTTATGTTGAGGAGAATTATACAGATGCGTTCCCTTGCCACGTTTGTGAAGAACGAAGAGAACCGAGACTTCCTGTTTATCTTTGTGCACAAGGTTGTCCGATGATTTGCGAGATAAAATGCGTACTTTCTGAGGTACGTGATCTCTTTTGCCTTTTTTTATTGAACTAATAACAATTCAATTTGATGTCTTTACCGACATGTTTTACGTCTGATGCATGTGTCCTTTCTTGTTGTTGTTAGGTTATGCCGAAACTATTGGGAGCACATGGAGAAGCCGAATTGAGGACTACATTCCCAAACGTGGCAAGTAAGGTGATAATCGAAGATGGAGACTTGATTGATGTGAAAAATGTCTCAAAAGATGGAGATTCTTCAAGTAGTCACTCAATAAGTGCTCTAGATATCATTCTTGGCGAGATGAAGAAATCGCCTATTATTGATGGGATCATCAGAAAATGGAAAAGTGAAATGTTGCGAAGCAGAGGAATAAAATTTGAAGGAGAAGATGGAAACAAAATTTTGTTTAGATTTTCTAAGGAGGCATTCAAAGACTTCTCGAGCAAGTTGGATTGTACTCGTCTTACACTGGAAGGACCTGGAATTCCCAAGTTTATCTCAAAGCACGATGGACCTGCAGTAGAGGGAGAGGAGTACATGCTACCTCAGACTCTGATTCTGATATATCAGGAGCTGTTTGGCAAAGGTAGCACTATAAGTGCGACCTTTGACCAATGTTTGGAATCCAAGTCTTTTAAGTCAGTATTTGTTTTCATGATATGTGTTGTCTTACACGACATGCGTTTGACGAAGTTGGTGGATGTGACAAATGAAAGAGTTCTCCAATGGCTGACGCTGCTGAAGCTAGTTGAACATGCCAGATTTGATATTGGCTTCATCTTTGATCAGATTAAGCTTGTTTGGGAAACTCATTTTCTGATCCAGTCAAAGGCACTTGTGGATGATACTTCCAAGCATCTTAAAGGAGATGTTGACCAACTTTCACGAAGAGAGAAAGAACTTGAATTAGAACTTGAAAGAACGAGAAAAATGAAGAGAGAGGCCGAGGAAAAGCTTGACGACCATTACGAGTATGAGAAAACTGGGTTGAAGAGCTTCAAGAAGGAACTGAAAGATGTTCTATTGATCAAATGGAAGCCAGCCAGCTCCACTGTAATTGAAAATCTTCCTCGACAGCCGAATGCATCAAATTAATGCCCAGGTTCGAGCTCCACTTGATGTTACCAAAGAATGAATTTTTAGCTTATTGAAAGTTATTTGCTCAATCATTCGCCGCTTTTGGAATGAAGATATTGTAGTTGTTTTAATGCAAAAACTGTTTCTTTCGAACCCAAAGTTGAACCATCAGAATGAGCCTTCATATTTTCTTGGATAAATTTATTACATGTATACTCTCGTCATTTGTTCTATTAAATTCCTAGACCAAGTATGGGGTTGTATCATATGACTTTGAAGTGGGTTTCGGTTGATTGCCTCGAGTTTGTGATGATTGGAAATTGTGAATGTGAATATGACTCCTGAATGATTGATGGTTGAATTGCTGCTATTTAGATCGAAACTAGTTTGCCAAATTGAATGGTCCATGTTGGTAGGGAATTCTAATGTCAAATAATATGTAATCTGTTATAGCCTGCAACACAAGTGAATCTGTGGGGACGAAACACTTATATGAGGTCAATTGAATAATTGTGGCCTTAATTGATCTATGCATGGGAAATCGAACCGGTCAGTTGTTGAAGAACTTGACATGTATTTGAGTATTTGACCAACAACTTTGTTCACTTATTGACCAACAACTTTCTTGGTGGGTGACCTTGAGTTGATGTATGAATTTGTTAACAAAATGGTGAAATTTCAAACTGCAGTTGAACGTTTAAGAAATGGGAGTTCTGTATCAGAAGTTTGTCTTTGTTGGGGATTGAACATCAATCTTAATCAAATTTTTACTAGTCAAGTAATTGAACAAGCTATTTTCTTTCGAAAATTAATGAGGACACTGAGTTATGTCTTATTAGCTTAAGTTATTGGATCTATAAAGACAGATACTGAAACGAATTAACCCTCCTGGATTTTGGAATCTTCTCCTCCTTGTTGGGTTTTCTAGCGTCTAACGACCAAATTTTCAAAATGGAACTTGAAGAAACAATTAAGAACCAAAGAAAATGAGAGCGAGAGAGAGAGAGAGAGAGAGAGAGAGAGAGAGAGAGAGAGCAACCTGTCTGGAGCCAACGCTTGGATTGGATTGGATTTGATCGGAGACCGGACGGCCTTCCGATGAACTTTTCCGGCGCCGATATGCTATGGAGACGAGCTTGTTTGGGGAAGCGAGGGACCAAACTGCTAGGAAGGAGGTGGGCTTCTTTCCCAACATCTTTGGGCATTTAACTGGGCCACAATATGGGCCCAGATTCCAGGGATTATTTGACTCTAATGAGGCCCAAGAACCACAACAAAGTAAGTTTTTCTAATGGGTGTGTTTGTTTTTTCATGGTTATGGAACCGGAAGAAACAATTAGAAAAAATAAATAAGAAGAGAGCTATGGGAGACGAAGCCCATCCGAAACAAAAGGGAAACAGAAGGAAGCCCAATAGGAAACTTCGCAGAAGTTCTATAAATGGGCCATGGCCCAACCTTATTTTAATAATTATTTCCCCTCCGGTATGGAAGAAGATGCTTATTAATGGTAGCAACTCGTATCCTAACATTTTAATTTCCCATTTCGGTATGGAAGAAGTTGTACGTTACTCCAAAGGGAGACAATCTACCTAGCAAGTAAGGTTGTCGCCGGGGGAAACACCAAACTGGCTGCAATAGTCCTTGTAATACCCGACCCGAGCCTGGACAGTCGCCGTGTTGCCGCCGTTGCACTCGATCGAGTTGATGGCTTTGATGGTAGCTCCGAAACCCTGCGTCACGACGGAGTGTACGTTCGTCATCCAGAACCACAGGGCCGCCTTGAACGACACGACGTTGTCGTTGGACACTGTCTCGGGTGCGTTGAGTCCGTCGAAGCTGTTCGCATTCCCGGCGGCCCCGTAGTTGTAGTTCCATGTTAGTTGGAGTGGTCCGCGTCCGTAGTATTGCTTCCCCGCTGCACACGGATACTGCGTGTAATTCGTGTCACAATAGGTCTGCTTGTCTGTCTCTTCTATGTAGCAAAAATCTGTCGTTTAACAACACAAAAGTTAAATCCAATATGTTATGTGTGCGTATATGTATATATGTATATGTCGGTTCAAATTGGAGAGAACTTACGGCCAGTTTCGTGGGTGACATGGGCGAAGAAAGCAGCAATCTCACGCTTGGAGTCATCAGTGGATCCAGCCTTGCCGAAATCCTTGTAAGAATCGTATGCGGTAAGGAAGGAGTCCCTGGTGTAGAAGTTCTTCCCGGCGCAATTGGCCGCGGCTTGGTTAAGAATGCCGTTGAAGAAATCTGGAGTTACTACGTCAGCTACCGAAACATTCCCGCTGCTGGTGCAAGGACCCGCTTGGCAGCCATCTCCACAGTAGGGATCACCGAGGCCACAGAATCCGTACTTGCTGCAGCACAAGTCTGCGGCGCACCCGCAGTTTTGTGCTGCAATATTCGGAATTGTGCAGACACTGATGACGATGATTAGTGCCACGACAAAGTTGTTGGGCGACGGCATTGTTGATCTGTGCTAATAAATGTTGTCGGGTTGGGTTGGGTTGGGTTGAGGATATGAAGATGTGGATGAGTGGATTACGTTTGGGAAGGTGGGGCTTTTATAGGATTTTGGAATTGGTTTCGGTTTGATGAAGAATACGACATCTGAATTGACCCGTTAAATGGTGGTGGTCTTTGCAGGGAATTCAAAAACTTGGTATTCGACAGGGCAACAAGGTGAAATCTCTCTCTCTTTTTTTCTTCTTTTGATTACGGTATTGATGGAATATAACACACCTGCTTTATTTTTATATTTAGATTTATACTTTACTCTCGATTTTTTGGTTATTTTTTATAAAATACATTTTTCGGACCCTAAGGTTTAAATATACTACCTATAGACATGTTTTATAACATAAATTTTTTTATTTGACATAATCCATATAAAAATTTAAAAAAATATAAAATCTATATAATAAAATAAATAAATATTTATATTTAAACTAACCATATAAACATATCTGAAAAGTTATCAATAAACTCATAAGTATTAAATATAAAATTATAAAATAAAATAAAATTTTGTTAATTTTTCACGTGATTTCAAAATAAGTTTTTATGATTATTTTTTTCTTGTAATTTAACTCTTATTGGTTAAATATCAAATTTAATTATTTAATTGGTCATTTAAAATTTAATATTTTAAGAATGAAAAAATAGTATTATATATACATAAATTTATGTTTTTAAACAATTTTTATTGTATGCCAATTAAATTATACGAATATGTCTAATATGTCAAATAAAAAAATTTGTATTGTTTGTTTTTACTTGTAGATGTAGATGTTTTTATTTGGATAAATATATACCAAAGCAACTAAATATCTAAATTTATTTTATATTTATCATATTTATGATAAATTAAATATTATTACATATTATTTGATAATATTTATAAAAAAAATTAAAAGTATCATTTTGGCCGGTGTCCGGATCGGATGAACAAATTTTTTTGAGATTTTTGGGTCACCGGCTGAGTTGGTTTTAAAGACATTGTTAATAGTTATATTTTAAGAGTTGAGGTTGCGATAAATGTAAAAAAGTCCAAAAACTGAAGAAATCAAATAAAAGATGCGCACGGAACAATCGAATGCATGCATTTGCACAGTTCGTCGCGGATTACGCTACGTCAAAATCGATTTTCTTTTATCTCGACTGTGACATATCTTTAATAGTTCGTAAATATTTTATGAGAGCGTAATTAAAAGGCGGCAATTTTTTATAATTAAAATTTATATAATACTAGAAGGAACGAAAGTTTATTTCAATTAAAAATTTAATTTGACTAAGTTTATTCAATAACGATAATTCTTAAAGTTCTCTCACAATTTTGTCAAGTGTATCTTATTAATGTAAATAGTGTTAATTAAAATACTTAATCGTTCAGAGCGTACATGAATGTCACTAAAACAGAGATGCTAAATGCTAAGAAAAATTATTGAAGGATGAAGTTAATGAAAGACTTGGTGTAATGATGACAAACAATCTTTTTTCAAATTTCTTATTACATAGTAATTAAACTACAACAAAGTACATGAAGACAAACTTTTACATAAAAAATAATACATGTATCTCTATAAAATCATCTACGTATTATACCAACAAAGCAAAGCACAATATAACCAAGTTTACAACAATTTAGTTCTAGCCTCCTTATAAAAAATCGGATATACGTCTTGATCCAACCACCACTAATTGCTCACTGTTTGAATGACAAAGTCATAACTTTCAGTTTTTCATTGTATTACATCCATAGCTGGATGACGGTGTAAAGAGGCGTGAGTTGAAAGGATCCACAAAACTAAATTTCCAATTCCGACCACATGCCAAGGTTAGGACCCGACAAAATCTTTTCAGACTTTGAAAGTTTGCGTTCCCCACAAGCTGGCCTTTCATTTTCTGCCCCATCAGTTACTTCGTCTCATGGTTGTAGCCCGACGACTTTGCCTATAACACATGGCACCCAATTATATAATAAGCTTAGATACGAGTGTCACTCACCCATGTCCTAGCGACATGATTGACGCCTCCTAAACCATATAGCTAATCAATTCAGCCACACAACTTAATTAACATTTTAACATATAATATGAACCATGTAGCTAATCAATTCCACCAAACCATATAGCTAATCAATCCCTCCAATCCCTATCTTCTTTGTGCACAAGGTTGTCCGATGATTTGCGAGATAAAATGCGTACTTTCTGGTACGTGATCACTTTTGCCTTTTTTTCTGAACTAATAACAATTCAATTTGATGTCTTTACCGACATGTTTTACGTCTGAGGCATGTCTCCTTTCTTGTTGTTGTTAGGTTATGCCAAAACTCTTGGGGGCCCATGGATTGTAGAATTGAGGACTACATTCCCAAATGTGGCAAGTAAGTTGATAAAAAATGGAGACTTGATTGATGTGACAAATGTTCCGGGTAGTCACTCGACAAGAGCTCTAGATATCATTCTTGGCGAGATGAAGAATTCGCCAATTATTGACGAGGTCATCACAAAATGTAAAAGTGAAATGTTGCGAAGCAGAGGGATAAATTTGAAGGAGAAAATGGAAACAAAATTTTGTTTAGATTTTGTAAGGAGGCATTCGAAGAATTATGAATGTACTCGTCTTATACTAAAAGGACTTGAAATTCCCAAGTTTATCTCTGTTGGACTCCGGACCCAGATTGTATTTATTATTGTACAAATTTGGACCCAGACTCATTGGGCCAAGCTATTGCTGACCGGCCTTATCTGGATGCTGACATGAGCATTTGCGTAGTGCTGACTTCAACAAACAGATAAGCACTGATATCAGCAAACAGATAAGCACTAACGTAAGTAGACAACTGACCAGCTATTGACACAGCTGCTGAGATGGCAGGCATGCATTGCTTGGAACCATGTGGCTCCACGCGGTTCACACGTGGCCCGTCACATGTCAGCTGCTTCCCCAGATTTTTTTCCAATATAAAGGGGTTTTGTCGGGAGTGTAATTGAAGTTGGTCATTCTTATCCACACTCAGAAAGGACGAATTTTATTAGTCTATATAGGTCTTAGACTTTGAGAAGCAAGGCCATTCGTGGAAATCGTTCACGTATCTGATCTGTTAGTGATCGTGAATCAACCGGTGACACTACCTCGTTACAAAGGTCTTGTGGAAGTCGTTACAACAAGTAAGCCTTGTTATTTATTAATGAATTTGTTCGTTAATTGTAAAGAAGATTAACTTATAATTATGTGTTAATTATGAGTCAAACCCTACAATCTCAAAACACGATGGAACTGCAGTAGAGGGAGAGGAGTACATACTACCTCATATCCTGATTCTAATATAGCAATAGCTATTTGGCAAAGGTAGCACTACAAGTGTGTCTTTTGACCAATGTTCGGAATCCAAGTCTTTTAAGTCGATGTTTGTTTTCATGATATGCGCTGTCTTACACGACATGCGTGTGACAAAGTTGGTGGATGTGACAAATGAAAGAGTTCTCCAATGGCTGACGCTGCTGAAACTACTTGCACAAGCCGTATTTGATATTGGCTTCATTTGATCAGATTAAGCTTGTTTGGGAACCCATTTTCTGATCCAGTCAAAGGCACTTGTGGATGATACTTCCAAGCATCTTAAAGGGGATGTTGACCAACTTTCACGAAGGGAGAAAGAACTTGAATTAGAACTTGAAAGAACGAGAAAATGCAGAGAGAGGTCGAGGAAAAACTTGATGACCATTAAAAGTATGAGAAAAGTGGGTTTAAGAGCTTCAAGAAGGAACTCAAAAATGTTCTATTGATCAAATGGAAGCCAGCCAGCTCCACTGTAATTGAAAATCTTCCTCGACAGCCGAATGCATCAAATTAATGCCCAGGTTCGAGCTCCACTTGGTGTTACCAAAGAATGACTTTTTAGCTTATTGCAAGTTATTTGCTCAATCATCCTCCCGCTTTTGGCGTGAAGATATTATAGTTGTTTTAATGCAAAAACTGTTTCTTTCGAACCCAAAGTTGAACCATCAGAATGAGCCTTCATATTTTCATGGATAAATTTATTACATGTAAATTCTCGTCATTTGTTTTATTGAGATTCTAGACCAAGTATGGGGTTGGATCATATGACTTTGAAGTGGGTTTTGGTTGCTTGCCTTGAGTTTGTGATCATTGGAAATTGTGAATGTGAATATGACTCCTGAATGATTGATGGTTGAATAGATGTCATTTAGATCGAAACTAGTTTGCCAAATTAATGGTCCCAACTCCCACGTTTGTAGGGAATTCTAACCATCTATTTGAGCATTTGTTTGTGGTTGAACATGTAGAGTTTGAACTTCCGAGTTTTTTGAAAGGAGGTAAGATCTGTTGTTATTCTATGCATTGAATTTTTCGTGCCAGATAGACAACTTTTTACACTTATTGACAAACAACTTTATTGGTGAGTGAAATTTTTTTACTTAATTACCATTTTATTAAAGAAAAGAAAAGGTTACAAAGGAAGGTTCACGAGCCATAAAATCCCGCTACCCAACAGTCCTGTCAGTCAGGAGGGACAACGATAAAAAGCCTACACCAACGAAAGTGACCCGGTGGTGGTCAGAGGTGGCCCGGCGCGGTGGCCGGTGGTGGCCGGAGGTGTCACGGCGCGGAGGCAAGAGGTGGCCCGACGCGAAGGCTGGTGGTGGCGGGAGGTGGCCCAGCATGGTGGCTGGTGGTGGTCCGACAAGCGAAAAATGGCCAACGAGCATATCTAAAGATGCGCCACGTCGAGCCCATTCCTGTGATGTGCTCGGATCCCGCCGGAGAGCAAAGCTCTGGCCGGGATCTGGCTTTGAACGGCCGGCGGCCAAGTGGCCGATCCGACGATTCTGGGAGGCACCGGCGACGGGGTATGACCGGCCGGAGCGCCTCGACTGGAGGAGTACGGATCTGTCCTCGGATCGATCTAGCGAGGTCCGAGGTGACCGGGATCTGAAAAACGGCCGACGGAGAGCTCCGACAGCTGGCGGCCGCGAATGGTATCGGTGGGTGCGGCTTCGGACGGCCGACCCGATGGAGTGGACCGATAGACAGGGAAAAGCCATTGGCGTCCATAAATTTGGATTTGGCGGGGAATTCTTGGTGGGTGACCTTGAGTTGATGAAAGAGACAATTAAGAACCAAATAAAATATGAGAGAGAGAGAGAGATCAAACCTGTCTGGAGCCTGTCAGAATCAAGATTCTGACCTCAAGAAAGTGAAAGAATCGAGAGAGAAGAAGAAGAAGAGAGAGAGAGAAAGAGAGAGATTGTAGAGAGAAGTAGAAGTTTATTGATATAAAACTGGACTGAAGAGTTGATTACAGAGTTTGTAGGTATTTATGTGTAATTTTTACAATGTTCCCGCCCAAGCTGTTGGCTCTAACCGACTAACAACTTTCCTATTTCCCGCTCTCGTAATATCCAATAGAACGCTGACACGTGTCTTCTTATTTTTAATCCTCCACGCTCATCTGGACGACTGGTCGTCTGCGGCCTTGCTCACCAGGTGTTCGACATAAGGTTCGTGACAAACCCGTCTCCTTCAAAGCTTCCTTGTCCTCAAGGATTAAACAGCTTTGATTCAACTTTTTCACCTCTGGAAATTGTGACACTATAGCATGGTAGTCTTCCCAAGTCGATTCTTCCTCATTCAAATTAACCCATTTAATGAGAACCTGCACAACTGCAACATTGTTCCTTTTGACAACTCGCCTTTGAAGAACAGCCTCTGGAGCTAACTTGAGTTGTCCGCTATCAGTAGTTAATGGTGGTGTGCTCACCACTGTGACATCATTTCCAATTTTCTTCTTCAATATGGACACATGAAAGATTGGGTGGATCAAGCAGTCATTTGGAAGTAAGAGTCTATAGGCTGCAGAACCAATCTTCTCTACCACCTCATAAGGCCCAAAATACTTAGCTGAGAGTTTGAGGTTCCTTCTTACTGCTACAGAAATCTGTCGATAAGGTTGTAGTTTCAAGTAAACTAAATCACCGACCTGAAGTTGTCTCTCTGATCGTCTCTTGTCGGCAAAAGTTTTCATTCTACTCTGTGCCTTGATCAGATTATCTTTCAGATTTTGAATTACTTGTGCTTGTCGAGTAGCCAATTCAGCCACTGAGGCTACAGATGGTTGTTCCTCTCTAAGACCAGGAATTAGAGGTGGAGCATAACCATATAAAATCTCAAACGGAGAACACTTAAGAGATGTGTGAAAACAAGAATTGTACCAAAATTCCGCAAGAGCCAGCCACTGTAACTAAGATGAAGGTCTAGAAAAACACATGCTTCTCAGATAATTTTCCAGACACTGGTTCACTCTCTCAGTTTGCCCATCAGTTTGAGGATGGTAGGCTGAACTGAAGTGAAGTGTAACCCCCCATTGCTCGAAAAGAGCCTTCCACACATTGCTAGTAAAAATACGATCACGATCTGAGACAATCTCCTCAGGCAGACCATGTAATTTGCAGACTTGCTCGAAGAAGGCACGACTCACTTGCAGAGCAGTAAAAGGATGAGTAAGTGGAATAAAATGCGCGTATTTGGAGAAACGATCCACCGCAACTAAAATTGTATCCTTTCCCATTTGATCTAGGTAGGCCTTCAATGAAGTCCATAGATACACTCTTCCAAGCCCCTGCAGGAATTGGCAAGGGTTGCAGGAGACCAGGTAAAGCTACATTCTCCGATTTGCATCTTTGGCATACATCACAACCACTAACCCAATCTTTGATATCTGACTTCATTCCCTTCCAATAAAAGTGGCGTTTGATTCTTCTGTATGTTACATTAACACCAGAATGGCCACCAACAGCTGAAGCATGCAACTGATTGAAGATGTCAACCCGTAGAGAACCATGAGATCCTATGCAAATGCGGTTCTTATAGCGTAGTATACCTTGTCGCAATTGATAAGGAGGTTGAGACAAGGGTTGCAGCAGTAGAGATTGCAACAAGGGCTGCAGCACTTCATCATTCTCATAACTGGAAGTAACATCATGCAACCAACTTGGTACAGAGGAAGAGATTGCAGACAACTCATGATCTGGAATTCTTGATAACGCATCAGCAACCTTATTCTCCACACCTTTCTTGTATTCAATAACAAAATCTAAACCCATCAATCTAGACACACCTTTCTTCTGCAAATTGGTGTGAACCTTCTGTTCTAACAAGTATTTCAAACTTTGGTGATCTGTTTTGATGATGAAAGTTCTCCCTTCCAAATAGTGCTTCCATTTGGAAATAGCAGCAAGTAAAGCTAAGAGTTCTTTCTCATAAACAGGTAGACCAGCATTTCGTGGACCTAATGATTGACTCAAAAAGGCAATAGGTTTACCTTGTTGAGACAAAACTGCTCCCAACCCCAAATCTGATGCATCAGTCTCGACTACAAAACTACTGCTGAAATCTGGATAAGCTAACACCGGAGTTGAAGTCATTTTGTCCTTGAGTGCAAGAAAGGCTGCAGTGGCTCTTTCTGTCCACGTGAAGCCATCTTTTCGCAATAGATTGAATAATGGTTGAGCCACTTCTGCATACCCTTTGACAAACTTGCGGTAGTAACCAGTCAGGCCCAAAAACCTTCTGAGATCACGCACATTGGTAGGCACGGGCCAATCCTTGATTGCTGAGACTTTCTTTGGGTCAGTGCTGACACCAAGGCCAGAGATGACATGACCCAAATAGTCTACAGATGCCATACCAAAGTCACACTTGGATAGTTTAAGAAAGAACTTCTCCCTCTTCAAGGTCGCAAGAACTTGTTGCAAGTGTGAAAGGTGACTGTCAATATCTCTACTATAAACAAGAATGTCATCAAAGAACACTAACACAAACTTGCGGATGAATGGAGCTAATGTCTTATTCATCACAGCCTAGAATGTAGCTGGAGCATTTGTTAACCCGAATGGCATCACTCTGAATTCAAAGTGTCCATGGTGTGTGCGAAAAGCAGTCTTTGATACATCCTCTTCCTTCATCTTAATCTGATGGTAGCCTGCACGAAGATCCAGCTTAAAAAACACACGAGCTCCAATCAATTCATCGAGAAGATCATCGATAATTGGAATTGGATACTTGTTTTTTATGGTCCTTTGGTTGAGCTGCCTATAATCCACGCACATACGCCAACTTCCATCTTTCTTTTTCACTAACAAAACAGGAGAGGCAAATGGGCTCTCACTCTCCTTCACAAACCCAGATTTCAACAACCATTCAACCTGTTTTTCAATCTCCTCCTTCCGGAAATGTGGATATCTATAAGGTCTAATTGAAATTGCTGATGTCCCTGGTTGCAGTGGTATGCCATGATCGTAACTTCGTGGTGGTGGCAATGTAGTAGGCTCTTGAAATAAGATCAAATAAGAATGAAGTAGCTCTTTCAACTTGGATTGAAACTCAGAACCAAACTCTGCCCCCATCTCATCTGCAAACTGAACTTCAGTTCCCTCAACAGCATAAGATTCCCCTATCCACGATAGTAATAATAGCTCTTCCACTTGTTGTTTATACAAGTTCTGAGATAACAAAGCAGATGACATACAACTCAGTTCTTCACCTTTCTCTTTGCTCCTATAACCTTTCAACACAATCTGATGTCCTTTGTTTTGGATAGTAGCTTCAGCTCGAACAAAATCAAACAAAACAGGATTACAACCTTGCATCCAATCAGTACCGAGCACAAGATCATATGTTCCTAGTTCCAAAATTCGGCAATCAAAAGTGAATGAACTGCCACTCATTTCCCAATTCAAACCGGCACAAACTCTGTTACAAGCTACTCTGGATCCATCCGCCAACGAAATGGTCATACCAGTTGTTGTTAATACATCCAAATGAAGCTCTTCCACCAACTTAGAGTTTATGAAAGTAGCTGTGCTGCCAGTGTCCAAAAGGATTAGAATTGGTTTGTTTCTGACACGCCCTCTCAGTTTCAGTGTGCCACTACCAATACTCCCATTAATAGCATGCATTGACAACTCAACTAACCCTTCATCATCTTGCTCTAACTGTTCTTCCTGTAACACTCCTTCAAACTGATCATCCTCCATTACGTGCACAGCACCCTTTTTGTTCTTGCACACATGCTCTTTAGACCAAGGTGTTTCTCCACAAGTAAAATAGAATGGTTCTTTCTTCTTGCCCAATTGATCAACCACAGGCTGTTTTCCAGTAGAAGCACTCCAACTGTTCGATAAATTGCCTGTTCCAAACTTCCCATTGTAGTTCGATTGACTTCTTCCCACAAAACTCCTCTGAGATGCTTTCAAAGCTACCTCATGTAATTGAGCCTTCTCTATGGCATCGCTTAGTGAAAGAGGTTTGTGTGTCCTCACTAAGGGCTTGATCTGTTCTGATAAACCTCCTATGAACGAATGTGTAAAATACAATTCTGACAAACACGAGTTTTCTCTTATCATCAACCCCTTCAATTCTTCAAAGTTTCTCACATATTCTTCCACCGAACCTATCTGTTTAAGGTGGTTAAATTCTTCTACAATACCCCCTGGCGAACGAGTTCCAAATCGTTTGCACAAAGCTTCTCCAAATTGTTTCCAGTTAACCTCCTTAACTTGTATAACCCAACTATCGAACCAGATTTCTGCGATCTCGTCCAAATACAAACCCGCCATTTCTACTTTCTTGCTTTCTTCTACCTTATACACCGTGAAAAATTTTTCGCACTTTCTCAACCATCCTCTAGGGTTCAAAGGCGTGAAGTAAGGGAAGTCTAACCTCGGGTTCGGCGTGTTATCCTTCCGATTGTTCCATGTTTGAGTTGGCGGTTCCGATATTGCTTCCACGGACTCATCGATCAACACTGGTGAATGTGCCGGTGCTACTGGAGCAGGACCCAAGATTCCTCTTTCTTCGGCAATCTTTTGAAGCAAATCGAACATCTTGTCGTGCGAGCTCTCCATCGAATCAAACCGACTCGTCAATGATTCAAAACGGTCTTGTGTTTCTTGTTCTTTCCTTTCCACTCTGGATTCCATCGAAGTAAACCTTTCCTCTAGTTTCCGAAACTGATCTTCCATGGATTTCCATCTTGTATCCATTTTCGCTCTGATACCAATTTGTCAGAATCAAGATTCTGACCTCAAGAAAGTGAAAGAATCGAGAGAGAAGAAGAAGAAGAGAGAGAGAGAGAGAGAGAGAAAGAGAGAGATTGTAGAGAGAAGTAGAAGTTTATTGATATAAAACTGGACTGAAGAGTTGATTACAGAGTTTGTAGGTATTTATGTGTAATTTTTACAATGTTCCCGCCCAAGCCGTTGGCTCTAACCGACTAACAACTTTCCTATTTTCCGCTCTCGTAATATCCAATAGAACGCTGACACGTGTCTTCTTATTTTTAATCCTCCGCGCTCATCTGGACGACTGGTCGTCTGCGGCCTTGCTCACCAGGTGTTCGACATAAGGTTCGTGACAGAGCCAATGCTTGAATTGGATTGGATTGGATCGGAGACCGGACGGGCTTCCCTTAAACTTTTCCGGAGCCGATATGCTCTGGAAAAGAGCTTGTTTTGGGGGAGCGAGGGCGAGGGAACAAACTGCTGGTGGAAGGATGTGGGCTTATTGCCCAACATCTTTGGGCATTCCACTGGGCCAAAGAAGCCCGTTCCATTGGGCTACAATGCGGGCCCATATTCCTAGAATTATTTGTCTCTGATAAGGCCCAAGAACCACAAGAAATTAAGTTTTCTAATGGGTACGTGTTTTTTCATCGTTATGGAACCGGAAGAAACAATTAGAAAGAAATCAAAAATAAATAAGAAGAGAACTGTCAACTGTGGGAGACGAAGCCCATCGGAAACAAAAAGGGAAACATAAGGAAGCCCATGAGGAAACTCCGCAGAAGTTATATAAATGGGCCCTTGGCCCAAATTTATTTTATTATTGATTTATTTCCCCTCCGGTATGGAAGAAGATGCTTATTAATGGTAGCAACTCGTATCCTAACATTTTAATTTCCCACTCACTAAATGTGTGTGAGAATTTTAGATCACGAAGTTGTACGTTACTCCCAAGGGAGACAATCTACCTAGCAAGTAAGGTTGTCGCCGGGGGAAACACCAAACTGGCTGCAGTAGTCCTTGTAATACCCGACACGAGCCTGGACAGTCGCCGAGTTGCCGCCGTTGCACTCGATCGAGTTGATGGCTTTGATGGTGGCTCCGAAACCCTGCGTCACGACGGGGTGGACGCTCCTCATCCAGAACCACAGGGCCGTCTTGAACGACACGACCTTGTCGTTGGCCACTGTCTCGGGGGCGTTGATTCCATCGAAGTTGTTCGCTTTCCCGGCGTCCGCGTAGTTATAGTTCCATGTCAGTTGGAGCGGTCCACGTCCGTAGTATTGCTTCCCCGCTGCACACGGGTACTGAGCGCTTGCCTGACAATAGGTCTGCTTGTTTATCTCTTCTATGTAGCAGAAATCTGTCGTTTAATAACACAAAAGTTAAATCCAATGTGTCATATATCTATATGTATATACATGTACATGTGTATATATACACACACACGTCGGTTAAATTTTGAGAGAACTTACGGCCAGTTTCGTGGGTGACATGGGCGAAGAAAGCAGCAATCTCACGCTTGGAGGCATCAGTGGATCCAGCCTTGCCGAAATCCGAGTAAGAATTGAGGGCGCTAAGGAAGGAGTCCCTGTTGTAGAAGTTCTTCCCGGCGCAATTGGCCGCAGCTTGGTTAAGAATGCCATTGAAGAAAGCTGGAGTTACTACGGAAGCCACCGAAACACTGCCGCTGCTGCTGCCGCCGCCTCCGCTGCTGGTGCAAGGACCCCCTTTGCAGCCATCCCCACAGTAGTCCGCGGTGGTTCCACAGTATCCGAACTTGCTGCAGCACAAGCCTGCGGCGCACCCGCAGTTTTGTGCTGCGGCATTAGGTATTGTGAAGGCACCGATGACGATGATCAGTGCCGCGACAAAGTTGATGGGCGACGGCATTGTTGATCTGTGCTAATGTATGTTGTCTTAGGTTGGGTTGGGGGATATGGAGATGTGGGATGAGTGGATTACGTTTGGGAAGGTGGGCTTTTTATAGAATTCTGAAATTGGTTTCGGTCTGATGAAGATATGGCAACTGAATTGACCCGTTAAACGGTGGTGGTCTTTTCAGGGAATTCAAAACATTTGGTATTTGACAGAGACAACGAAGTGAATTATTTCTTCTTCTTTTGATTCGGCTTTAGACAAAGTGTATGGCAAGATATTGATAACATTCAAGTCATACCTTGTTTTTTTTAACTAGATCCACACTTTATTTACTACCCAATGAATATCTTTTATAAAGACCCAAACTCAAACCCTACAATTTAAATAAAAATCTATACTCTACTCATACACGTGCTATTTTATAATATAAACTTTTTAAATTTTAACATAACTCATATCGAAATTAAGAAAAATATAAAGTGTATATAATAAAAAGATAATATCAAATTAAATTTAAATTAAATAGTAACATCTTAACAACTAAATAGATAATTTTAAAAATTACCAATAAACTCATAAGCGTTAAGAAAATATAAAGTGTATATATAAAAAGATAATATCAAATTAAATTTAAACTTAAAATAGTAACATCTTAACCAACTAAATAAATAATTTCAAGAATTATCAATAAACTGATAAGTGTTAAATATAAATTACAAAATAAAAATTTCTTGCTAAATTTTCATGTGATTTTAGAACAAGTCTTTATGATTATTTTCTTATTCTTGTAATTTAATTCTTCTTGGTTATTTTTATATCTTACTATTAACTTTATTTATTTAATTAATCACTTAATATTTAACATTTTAATAAAAAAAATAGTATTATATATACTAATACTTAATTGTTGACATCTATAATGTCTAAAACATATTCCATATTACTGTGCATTCTACTAAATCTATTGAGTAAAAGAAAATATCATTAAACACATTATTTTATATCACAAATTTGATAAGATATATCATTATCAAATTAATTTGGGAAAATTAGGCCTAAGACTCCTGTACTTTGGGGATTCAACCGTTTTAGTCCCTACTGTTTCAAAACTACTTTTTCAGTCCCTGCTATGCAAAATAACATAGACGTTTAGTCCCTAGCGGGTCAACTACTGATGTCAGTGGTCAACTTAAATTATTTTAAGACCATTATACCCTTCTTTTAAAACTAACCCAATCTGATTCGACCCAACCCAACCGACCAAACCGACCCAACCAAACTCAAGACCTATGTCTTCTCCTTCAACTTCGTCACCGACCTTCAGCCAACCTCGACATCGAGACATACTCCGATCTTCAGCCACAATGAACATGTCAACCCAGATCCATGAGTTGGAAATTCCATCGCAACCCAGATCAAACATGTCTTCTTCTACCTCGATAAGAGCACACGTCCTTAAATCTAACCCGTTCTTCCTCCAACATCGAGTTGACTCGTCCATGACTGTGCTCCTCGGTCCCGAGTTTAGGTGAGTCAATCCAGTGCCAAAAGTTGATGAAGTTGCGCCTTTTAATCCTCTCCAGATCTGCTTCCTACACCAAATACTTGATATGACCTAAAAAAATTGTGCATCCCTTCTTCCCCTCTTTGGATTCCTAAACAGATCCCTAAATTTCGTCAATTCTGTGATACCCCGTATATGTACTATATGAAAGGCTTAAGTGATTTGATTGTTACTATCCATACCAACAAGGTGCACCTTCTTTTCGGGCACACATCCTGAAAGAACTCCAAGGTTAAACGCGTTTGGCCGAGGGTAGGATCAGGATGGGTGACCTCCTGGGAAGTTTCCCAGGGTGCGTGCGAGTGAGGACAAAGCACGCTGAAAAGACCCGTGTTGGTATAGTGGAGCCAGTCGGTCAAATCACGGGGCGTTACATTTGGTATCAGAGCGACCTCAGCTTGTACGGTGTGATTCGGGGACCGGATGCACCTACAAGCGAGGGATTCTGGGACTGTGTGTGTTTGGCGCGACGAGGACGTCGCGTATTTAAGGAGGGATGAATGTGATACCCCGTATATGTACTGTATGAAAGGCTTAAGTGATTTGATTGTTACTATCCATACCAACAAGGTGCACCTTCTTTTCGGAAGTTTCTCAGGGTGCGTGCGAGTGAGGACAAAGCACGCTGAAAAGACCCGTGTTGGTATAGTGGAGTCAGTCGGTCAAATCACGGGACGTTACAAATTCAATTTTTGGGTTTATCTAAAACCCAACCCAGAATCTTAATTCGTTCTCTTTTAAATAACCACAAGTACAACTTACACATTGTTATTAACTTACAAGCTTCATACATGCCTCTGGTGGCAGAAGACCTACTAAGAATACGTATGGTACATACAAGGTCAAAATGGAAGTTTTAGATCAGCTTCGTAACGAGTACAGTATGCAGGCGCAGATCCCTGAATCAACTATTGCTAGGGAACTAAGAAGCTCTGAAGTTTTCTATAAATCTCGACGCATTAACGCGGGGAGGTACACATATAGGACCTGTATCTTGCTTCAATTCAAGCGAGCTGCTTAATTTAGGCATTTCGGGGTTTATCAAGACTCCCCAAATTGAGCCGGTCTCCTAGAGGACGGAGCTCGTGAATGGGCTGCTGTCGGGTTTAGACGGTACCCAGTTGCCCAGTTTGGTGATTGTTGATGGCTTTGCGTTGGGTTCCAGGTCAAAGGAGTTGACTTTTCCTGATAGGGTTTATGTTGGTAGCTTGTCGGGGTTGCCTAAAGATGGGAACTTTGGGAGTGTTTTGGATTTGTTAGGAGCAGAAGTAGAGATATGTCTCAGTTGTCGGAGGGGAGGAGGGGTCAAAGAGGCTGCCCCTTTCGAATCCAAGGGTGTTGGTGGTGGTGGAGGATGGATCGAGTTTGGTCGGATCGGTTTGGTCGGTTGGGTTGGGTCGAATCAGATTGGGTTAAATTTAAAAGAAGGGTATAATGGTCTTAAAATAATTTATGTTGACTGCTGATATCAGCAGTTGACTCGCTAGGGACTAAACGTCTATGTTATTTTGTATAGTAGGGATTGAAAGAGTAATTTTGAAACAGTAAGAATTAAAATGGTTGAATTCCCAAAGTATAGGGATTTTAGCCTAATTTTCTCAATTAATTTTTTAGGTTAGTTGCTAATTAGCGTTATAATTTTTTGGTGTTAGGCTGTTAGCAGCTAGATATTTTTAAGGGTAAATTAATTCTGACCCACTGTAGTTTGGAGAATTTAACTCTGGCCCCCTGGTATTCGCAATTCGATTAAAAAACTCTTTTAGTATGACGATATTGTACCATTTGGCCCCTAAAGCCGAAACCGGAGAATTTTTTGGCGAGAGACTACGAGAAATGACAAATATACCCCTGACCTAAAAACACTCTCTCTCATCTTCCTCCTTCCTCTTCCTCCTCTTCCTCCCTTTTCCTCCTTTACCTTCTTCCTCCTCCACCCTCCTCCTCCTCCGCCCTCCTCCTACTCTCTCCTCCTTCCTTCTTCTCTCTCCTCCCTCGGAAACTTCCCCTCCTCCTCCCCTCTCCTCCTCCACTTTCCTCCTCTCTCCTCCCTCCTCATCCTCCTTCTTCGTCCTTCTCCACTTTCCTCCTTCTCCCCCTTCCTCTTTCTCTCTCCTCCCTCCTCCTCCATTTCTGCTCCTTCCTCCTCCACTTTCCTCCTTCCTCTTTCTCCTCCTTCCACCTCATTCTCCTCCGTCTGAAATTCCCCCTCCTCCTCCTCCTCCTCCTCTCCTCTCCTCCGCCACTTTCCTCATTCTCCTCCTTCCACCTCCTCCTCCTCCTTCTGAAATTCCCCCTCCTCCTCCTCGCATCTCCTCCGCCCCTCTCTTCTTCCCTCCTCCTCCACCTTCCTCCTCCTCCTTCTCTTTCTCCTCTTCCTCTCCTCTTCCGGAGAGAGTTTTTTTGTTTTTTCGATCAGGGGTACTTTTGTCTTTTCACGAGGTCTCTTACCGGAGAAAAGCTCCGGTTTTGGCTTCAGGGGCCAAATGGTACAATTTCGTCATACTAAAGGAGTTTTTTAATCGATTTGTAAATTAGAAGAGGGCAATAGTTAAATACTCCAAACTATAGGGGGTCAGATGTAATTTACCTTTTTTTAATTATGTGTTAGGCATTTTGTTAATTTATTATACGTATTATAATTACTTTAGTAATTGATTAACTAAGGTCTATGTATGGTTTAGATGGAGTCTCAGTCTGAGTTTTTATCTAATCTATCTAACGCACACCCCATCAAAATTTATAGACATCAATTTATACCTTATTTATGAGACTATGACCCATATACCTTAAACTCTACAGAATAGGACATGGTATTTTTGTCATCTTTCATTGCATAATTATGTGTTAACCAAATCAAGATATATAAGGTTGGCAAACTAGTCGTTGTTACGTGTAGATGTTTACCCGCAGTGGATGTTAATTAGTTAGACTACTATTTTTCTTATGAGTAAAATATTATTACATATAAAAAATAACTCCAAATATGAAAAGAATGCCATGAATAAGAATCAGCTATGGTAAGCTAGGATAGCTAATCTCATCATTTTACTCCTTGCCGTACAAATAATTTTATGGTGGTATTAATATCAATATTTGAACTATGATCTATGAATAAAACTCCTGAAAAAATGGTAAACTGTGTAGCGTTCATCATAAAATTTCATTTGGAAAAATTGTAATCACTTGTATAACAAGTTAAAATTACCATTGAAAAAATTGTCTACTCCTGCAAAGCACTCTTGAAATTTATATAAGAAAAAATAGTTCATGGCATAAAACAATTTAGAATATTGCAATCACCACAAAAGATATTTGCCCTAACATCGCATAAACAAATTAAACAAATCTTAAAAAATATATTTAGAAAGAGATTGTTACATCAAAATTTATAACTTGCATAACTGATTATTAAAATTTTATGATGCATCAAATTTCATGACGAACCAACATGTTTTATTTAGAATAATAATAATAATATAATTATTATGACAAAAAATGCATTTTATTAGTAAGATTTATCGAAACAAATTATTCCTGGAACACCTTTTTTTTTTCTCTTTCAAGACTTCCGATGCGGCGAATTCGTCAGACTCTTCCAAGAAAA
Source organism: Hypericum perforatum (assembly GCA_012979155.1). Classification (NCBI taxonomy): domain Eukaryota; kingdom Viridiplantae; phylum Streptophyta; class Magnoliopsida; order Malpighiales; family Hypericaceae; genus Hypericum; species Hypericum perforatum. The sequence goes on along the minus strand of SOPF01027275.1, from coordinate 83,042 downwards.
TCATGGGGATAAATTCTCCGGACGACTTTTCTTGTTCTAATCTATCTATTGACCGATTCAAGATCCACTGAGATCTGAGCACGTTTCATATGCTTATTCAAGCTTTTTGAAGTTTTTTTTTTGGTCGGTAAGATTTGTTTGTAAAAGAATTAACTTTCTGAAGAGAGCGCGTACCAAATTATGTATTTGGCCATTGTTTTTAATATATAGGGCTATGCGCCTATGCCCTCCCATTTCGCCAAAAAAAAAAAAAATTTGTGCGCGAATTTAGCAAATAACAATTATATCATGTCATCTGAGACACTTACATTTTGGTTCATAAGTCTAATCACTTACATTTTTCCGGCACTAGGAGCATTAATTGATTATACCACTATCTTAGTCAAGTCGGAATTAATGTGCATCCTATGATATTAGGTACACTGGCACCAATGTGAGGATTTGATGAATCACTCAAAGGTTAGTCCTTAATTAAGAAAAAAGAAAACCTGCTATTCTCCAAAATAACTGACTATTCTAGTCTATCGTCAAGCGATTTGTTTTTTATTACGGTAGCATCAATTTATTCATCATTCATATCTTTTTTCTAATTTTCTCATGTCTTATTTTATTTTTCTGTCTATATATGATCTATCCAAGTCCATAGTAATTTGTCTTTTATATACGACAGGTTAATACTATTTAAATAGTTGATATTTAGATAAATTTTTTGAAAATAATCCATGTAATTTTAACGAAAAAATTGTCGCTTAGTAATTGAATACATCAATTCATAATCATAGAGGAATCTGGAAAGATTTGTGATCGTTTATTAAGCTGAACTGGGGGCTGCGCTGGTTGGCCAAATTTGGTGAGTATTTATTAATTGTGAATGTTTTAAAAGCCTCGGTCCAACCGATCAAAATGCTATTCAAAATCAATTTCGGTTAGGGTTCTCTTTAAAAATTAAAGAGCAGTCTAACAAATCTAACTGGACCACCCAATCAGTGTTTTCGGTGGATCTTATTTTGAATCATAAATTTATTATTTGTTTTACTTATTTTATTTAATTTAATTTAGAAAGAAAAATTCACTTTCATATTCAAAACATATATATTAATTTTGGATTGTAATAATTTATAAATAATTTTTATTATATGCCAATTAAACTATACAAATTTGTCTAATATGTCAAACAAGAAAATTTGTATTATTATTTTCTTGTACTTGTAGATATAGATGTATTGAATTATTTTATTTGGATAAATTACATACCAAAGTCACTAAATATTTAAAGTTATTTGATATTTTATCATATTTATGTCAAATTAAATATTATTACATATTATTTAATAATATAATATATTATTAATAATAACATCATTTTTGCCAATGTTCTGACCGATAAACCAAAATTTTTGAGATTTTTGGATCATTCTTTGAGTCGATTTTAAAAACACTGTTAATTGTTATATTTTGAGAGTTGAGGTCGCGATAAACAAAGTCCAAAAAGTGAAGAAATCAAATAAAAGATGCGCACCGAACAATCCAATGCATGCATTTGCACAGCTCGCCGCTGATTACGCTACGTAAAAATCAATTTTCTTTTATCTCGACTGTGACATATCTTTAATATTTCGCAAATATTTTATGTGAAAAACCTAAAATATTACAATTTTGTTGGAGGTCAGATGGTGTGTACTTGATTAGGATCGGACTATAGTCGAGGCAAGTATTGGATACTTTCTCCGTAAGACAAGATTGCCCCGTATATTTTAGTGCACTACAAACTACGACAATGGTCTCCAAGATACAACGACTATTCGGGCGTTTCTAAGATCGTTGCACACGACTCTCGAAACTTTCGGGCGAACCCTTATATACCCGGAACTTTCAGACTCGGACTCTTGTCTATGTGAAGAACGGGAGAGAGAGAAGAAGACGACTTGCTTGAATACTTTGTCGCTGGGATGGATTGAATGGCAAAGAGGACAGGCATATTTATGGCCTGGAGGAGCAGGGACTGCACAACGGAGGCGTCCCTTCATATTGAAGGATGAAGTTAATAAAAGACTTGGTTTAATGATGACCAACAATTTTTTCCCCAAATTTCTTATTACATAGTAATTAAACTCCAACAAAGTACATGACGACGAAATTTTCCATTAAAAACTGCACATGTATCTCTATAAAATCATCTACGTGTTATACCAACATAGCAAAGCACATATATAACCAAATTTACAACAATTTAATTCTAGCCTCCTTATAAAAAAAATCGGTCATACGTCTTGATCCATCCACCACTAATTGCTCACTGTTTGAATGACAAAAGTCATTAATTTCAGTTATTCATTGTATTACATCCATAGCTGGTTGTCGGTGTGAAGAGGCGTGAGTTGAAAGGGTCCACAAAGTAAAAATTTCCAATTTCAACAGTATGCCAAGGTTAGGACCCGACCAAATCCTTTCAGACTTTGAAAGTTTGCGTTCACTACCAGCTGGCCTTTCATTTTTCTTCCCCGTCAGTTGCTTCGTCTCATGGTTCTAGCCCGACGACTTTGCGAATAACACAGGGCTCCCAATTACCATGGCGTTAGTTCGAGACAAGGATACGAAAGCCTAGCTGGTCTGAAAATTCAATCACAAACTGATGGGGCCGAAAATAAATGGGCCTGAGCCCGTCAAGTACTTGCTCTACTGGGCCCTAATGAATGGGCTAGGGCCCATGGTACAAAAATGTAGGTCCCATATTTGCATAAGTTGGTCCTCCCTCCCTATCCTAAAACCTTCTTCTTCTACCGGAGCCGACGACGCACGAGGGGACACGACCGGGTGAGTTTAACCGCCGCTTCTCCGCCGAATCATTTCTTTACCTTTCATTAAAAGGAAGTCTTCGTTTTGATAAGGGAAACCCTAAACCCCCACAATTTTATTCGTTGACCTCTCTCTCTCTCTCTCTCAAAGGGGTTTAGTTCTGTAGTTCGTTGGTAGCTATGTCTTTGTGGAAATGTGGTTGTATTTTCTCGTTTGTCCCGTTCAACGCGTGTTTGATCCGGCATTGACGTGGCAACTGTTAATGTATTCGGAAAAGTTGCTTCCTTTGAGCCTTGGTATAACCTGTTGAGTTCGGTTGTTTCGCCAATTCTTAATGAATCCGGCGGTTTTTTCTCAGGTTGTTCGGAGTTTGGGGGGCCCGCCATTGGCAACTATGATGACCATTCAGGCAAATCCGTACCGAGGTGGTCTTGTCTCTATATTGAGTACTAGAGGCCAGTCACGATACCAGAGCCACGCCCCGCGTGTTGTATCATTTTCAGTTTATAGCTGCCCTAGGCTCGTCTCGGTGCATGGTTCCACTGCTTCAGCTTCCCTGTCATACGCCCCTCTTTCGAATCACCGGAGATCTATATCTGGTTCGAGATACTTGGCAAACACCGTTTCTTGCATGCTTGGTGGTGGTGGTAAGGACTTCTCTGAAGATGGCAACAAGGTATTCCACTCTTATCCTTGTTCTTCTGACAATGTGCAGACATTTATTACACGAGCACTGTGGTTCAACTAGGAGGTGGGACTTGATGCCTCTTGGAACCAACTAAAACATTCGAAATACTTTGAATCGTGATGAATTCTGTGGCTCTTTATTAGAAACGTGGTGAAAAGCCGAGTGCTTAAACTGGTAAATTTTCTTTGACATGATTGCTTGGTGGAACTTTGAAGTTGCAGATCTCGCTTCCCGCACGGGGACTTTAATTTTTCCAAGTCCATTTCTGGGAATTGAGAGAGTTGGTTGCCTTGTAAGGGTCTTTATTTGTATCTCTCTTGGGCATAAGAGTATGCACATGATTCATCTTTTTACTGCTCAGGGATTTTCTTCATGGAACCTTGTTGGAAAACCCATGGAAAGTTCCGGGGGTAAATCAATAGAGGATGTATTGCGAGATCAGATGGAAAAGAAAGAGTACTATGATGGGGGCAGTGGCAAAAAGCCACCACATTTCGGCTTTTATCGCTTTTTCGGTTTCGGAGGTGATGGATCGGGCGGGTCAGGCAACGGTTCACTTGCCGATCACTTCGATGAGATTGTGCAAGTATTTGTAGCTTTCGTGGCTTTCGCTCTTATGGTAATGACACTTACCTTTATATTTTCTTGTTATTGATTATTTGACCTCTGTATTATTTTCTTGCTCTAATGTTTTAGAGTTATGGCTTCTTGTTCCAATTGTAGTACTTCTTCTTCCTCTCCGGTCCAGAGATGCTGCTTCTTTGTAGTGATTATATCAAGTATCTTTTCGGGAGGCGTCCTAGTGTTCGATTGAAGAAAGAATTGGACAAATGGGGCATGATCTACCAGGGTCTGACCCAAAGGCTGAACCCGGATAAGCACTGGTTGGAAGTGGCGATAGCCCTGATAAGTACTGGACCCACAGGCCAGAAGAGTACCAGAAATCTGGAGAATCTTCACCGAAGCGCCGATCTGAGTTCAAGAACCGGATAACGAATGGCTCAGCAGATAGTGATGATGACCGGAGTGTGAATTCGGAAGACAGTGACAATGTCAGGGACGATGAGAACTAAAAGCTTCCTCGGTGTTTGACCGATGTTGTTGTAATCCTCAAAGAGTGCCAATGAGAGTAACTACTGCTTGTGGTCGACTCAGTTTTGTATAGTAGTTCGGTCATAGGATCTTAAGACTAATTACACGCCAGAGCCGGTTAAGAAATTATTAGGGACTCCACTGATCTGTATTTTAAATGAGATACTTGATTGCTCTTTCAAACATGCATTGTGTTTCTTTATGCTCGTCCCATCAATAGATTTCCCTTTAAGAGAAGGAACCTTCAACCTAAAAACTATCTTCTTCAGCTCAGCTTTTCAGGCCAAAGGAAAATGCTGTATCGGAATCAACAAATTTCGGTATCTCGGATTCCCATTTCAAGAAGGGCGATCAAATTTGGACAAGAAGTGCACCACAAAGAAGGGCAGACACAAACACATCCTCCAAAATCCTCTCATCCTAAGAATAAAAATGCTTTACCAACTTCGGAAAGGAAAACAAAATTGGGAATCAAGTCAGACTCTCTTCGGCTTCTTTACCAAATCGGCATCATTCTTATCTGTTTTCTTCTTGTCCTTCCTCTCCCTCTTCTTCAAAGATGTCATGTGGGCCTTCAGAATTGTTGCATAGGATGCTTGAAAGCGCTGGTGGTCCTTTGCCCCAACCTATGAAATGAACACCCAATGCGACGATCAGCCTCTCGCATTTAGCATACACAGATAAGGAGAGCTGGGGAAGACATTATAGAAAAGCGGATGATGACCAACTAATCAAATGTATTGTTTCCGAATTTTCTACTGCCTGGCAATCATCTGGTTAAAAGTGTTAACATAGCCAGAAAGCTAAGTTCTGGTATATTCTTGCTCGGAAAGTACATTCAAGAGCTTGGATTATTCGACGAGTGATCTGCCACAGCAAGCTCTCACCAACCTCAAACACCCAAAATGGGTACAACACTTAACTCCTGTGACGGTACACTACTCGTATCAGAACCAGAATTCAGATATGATAAGAGCCCGAAAAGCTACTGGATCCCTTAATTCCGAGCAAAGACGATGCAAAATTACAATTGAAAAGCACAAGTGAGAACCACCGATACTTACAGAGGTGGAGATCTTCTTCTTGCCGTTGGTGGCACGAATAAGGCAGCGGAACTCAATGGGGTCACCAGCAGTAGCCATCTTATTCCTTTGGACCTTAGACTTCAATGTCGCTACAGAAAAAATAACCCCAGCAAACATCACAACCCCAAAACCAAAATCCAAATCACAGATAGGAATCAATTAAACAAGTGAAGGGGGAGATCATCGTATACATCGTTTTAAGGTGATCCAAACAGAGCCTTGCTCGCGGCTGTGCTCGAACATGCTGGTCAGCTCCGTAAGGAACGGGTCCGGCTGTAGCGCAACCTGCCCCACACACACACCCAAAATCAGACCTCGTGAATTTTTAGGCACAGTTCACAAATTTATGCATTCTCTGTATGTAAAAAAAGCGAAGAAAGAACGAAACCCTAAAACAAGTTGTGAGTTCGGAAGGAAGAGAAGAGGGATCGACTCACCATGGCTTCAGGATTGTTCTTCGCCTCTTCTTCTTCTTCTTCTTTGGGGTTTTCTTCTACCTTTTGGGAAGGAAGAGAAGAGCGATCCCTCTAACTGGGTTTTTTTTTTTCTTCTGGGTTTATATTTCAATCGGAGCAACACGCGAGTCCGGATAGATAAAACGATGTCGTTTCGCTGTGCCCTATTTCCCTTTATTGGCTCTTCTTTTCCATTTTTTTTCTTTTAATTAATATAATACACGTACTGCCTTTTTGAGTTTTGATAACCGGTCAGAATCTAAGTTCGACTTTTTTTTTAGAATAACGGACCAAATAAATATATAAGTTAAGTGGGGTAATCTGTATAAAACAAACAAAGAATCGAGTTCGGATGGATGACAGACTACCAAATCCGGCAAAAGTACATGAAGACGCGCTTGGCGACAGATTCAATCCGCAACTACATTATGAAGTCTAGGAATGAAAGAGACTGAACAAAGCAGCAGAGGTGCTAAATCCTGCCTAATATGTAAAACCATATGTTCTAAATCCCAATCAATAGTAGCAAGTGGATCGGTAATGAACATAATCGCAATTTTACAATCAGTTTCGATAGTCGCAGGCATAGAGGCAAAATCCGAAGTTACCAACCAAATGTCCTTTGAAATGGCGAGCAACTCTGCTTGAAGAGGAGAGGTAGGTGTTATGTGGAAGACCGTCTTGTTGATTTATTTATTAGTTTATTTGTTGGTTTAGTCTTTGTTGAGAAGTTATTTTTAATTTTTACTTGGTTGTTATAAAGAAAGTGGATAGGTTAAGAGGAGTTATCTTCCCCTTCTATTTAAATATGTCGTAACGGATGTGATGGATTATGTAATGTAAAATGGATAATTAACCAGTTGGTTAAGGCTCTCTCCCATCTCCCTTTCTATTATGTCCAATCCCTTTGGATTTATCCGTCTTGAACCACCACGAACCTCCACTGAAAGGTTCTTGGATTGTTTCAAGGCTGTGAATCCATAGTGTTATGATCCTTAATTCTCCACGCTTCATTTAGTATCAGAGCCGAAAATCCTATAAGTTATTAACCATGAAGCTTGAAGATATTGCAAAGTTGATCAAAGAATTGAACAAGGAACTACGAGACGAAATCAGTCAATTTTGGGTTGAGATGAATGATAAGTTGGATAAATTAGAAGCCTCCATAGTGGATGGCTTTTTTAAGTTGCTCGAAAAATTAAAGGAGGTAGATGTCGATGATGACAAAGATGAAGACACCAAAGGGACAGTCATGAAAGCTATCTCCGAAGGTATGTTAGAATCTAAGATTCTGAGGCTGATGTTGATGCTAAAGAATTGTTCGGTGGTCCGGCACATGAAAGGAATACTGCTGAGTTGTATCTGGAGGATACGATTAATCGAGTTGATCTTTTCAAGTGCATTCAGCAACCTAGGCATTTGATGCGGGTTCGATCGGAGGAAAAACTTGATGAAAAAGGAGATGCAATCTTTTCGGTTCCTTGAGGACAAGGAACTTAAGTAGGGGCGATTAGTTATGTGAAAGAATGTCTTGTTGGTTTATTTACTAGTTTATTTGTTGGGATAGTCTTTGTTGAGAAGTTATTTTTAGTTTTTACTTGGTTGGTTGATAAGTGTCGAAAACACATATTATTTGTGTTCATTTTAGTGTGGTTTTAGCTGTGTAATTAATTATCTGTCTGTTTTCTTTGCTTAATTCTTATAATTGTACATTATGTTCTTTTTACGTGATCTTTCATTTTTCTTATATTTTCTTCATTTTTAGGAGCTTCATGGATGATAATTTAACGATGTACTATCAAGACCACGAGAATACGAGCAAGTTGGATTCGACAAGGAAAATCAGCATATTTCACCCATTATTTCCGAGGCTAACCATGGAGGACGCCAAGCCATACCTCTTGCAACTAAAAAATTCATAACTTCCTCATCTGAAGTCCAATTAAGATGCGGTCAGTGGCGTTGGAAAGAAGACATATGTATTTATATTGTGTCAAAAGGGCATCTTCCAATTCGGCGTCTATGAGGGGAAAACACTTGATCTAATGTCATGGGCCAATTCTGCCCGAGTGGGCCGAACTTGATGGTTTATTTGGGCCAACTTTGGGCTTCTTGGCCTAAATCTGTGGCTGCCAATTTGAGAGGATAAGATGACTCAATTAGGCTATTGATTGAAGAGAACAAGGATGGCTACACTTCTTTTAACTTCTTGTTAATAAGTCCTAAAGCTAAAAACATATATGGAAGAGTAGTTAAGATATTATGTAAAGAATTAATTAGTTAAGTTAGCTTTTGATGTAATTTGGATTGTAATATGACTTAGTATTATTATGTTAGTTAAGTAAACAAAAGGTGGCAGCCAAGGGAGGAGAACTCACGTACCAAAAGAAAGGAAAAGAAAACAAAGAGAGGGGAGTGAGGCCATGAGCAAAGGAGGGGAGGAAGAGAAGAAAAGAAAGAAAAAAGAGAAGGAAAAAAGGAGAAGAAGAACAACCAAGCAAAAATAAAAAATCTCCTAGGCTTGTATCTTTCTTTTACTCTTGAACTCTTACCTTTCTTATGCTTTGTTCTTGTAATAAATATTTGATGTTCTTGCTTTCATTTCTTGTAAATATTTGTGAGTAGTTATCTTTGTGGTGTGATGCCTTGAAAGCTTAAGCATGCTAGTGGTTTAAATGGTTAAAATGATAAGGTTCATGTACTTGTTAAAAGACTTAATGCTTGGTCAAATTTGATCACATAGAACCAAAGTTAATAATCGAGTCTTGAGACCGAGAGGAGATAGACTTGATCGAAAAATTAACTCGTTGATCCATTGCCTCGTGAGATGAGAATTTCACTTGGTGATTGATTATCCAAAAGGGTGATATTTATAGTTGGTGTTTAGTTAGGATTAAGTGACTCATGGAGGCGAGAGCACATCGTGTTCACTTAATCTTAGGTAAAGATCAATTTAGACTAATCTAGTATGAGAGCATGGATTAGTTGCCTTAAAGCACCCGGATCTTAACACGAATTTAATAAACCTATCAAACCAATTAGTTTGTTTAAGTGAACTATGGTATCATTTCCACTTTTATTTAATTTGCTTGTCGTTAATCTTGTGTTGTTATTGTTATAAGTTGGTTACGTTGTTATTTCGAGCATGTTAGTGTATTAAGTTACAAAAAAACAAACCAAAGAAACCATTCAAAGTTCCTAAAACTAGCTACTAAGCCAAGAAATGCGCAAACTCGATCCTCGTGGGAACGTAACCCTATTTCATAAAACTATATTGCGACGGGTGTGTAAAAACTCCTTTCAACAATGGTTATAGAAAAAGTGGGTAGGTTAAGAGGAGTTATCTTCCCCTTCTATTTAAATATGTCGTAATGGATGTGATGGATGTTATGTAATGTAAAATGGATAATTAACCAATTGGTTAAGGCTCTCTCCCATCTCTCTTTCTATTCTGTCCAATCCCTTTTTCCTTTAGATTTATCCGTCTTGAACCACCACGAACCTCCACTGAAAGGTTCTTGGATTGTTTCAAGGCTGTGAATCCGTAGTGTTACGATCCTTAATTCTCCACGCTTTAGTAGCCATCAAAAGGTAAGTCTAACCTTGTAAAAAAGGCCCCGGAAGTCTCTAACGATGATAGCTAAACTTTCAAGATGAGAATCCTTCCACGAGACATCAACATTGAGCTTCAAAGCACCATCACGAGGAGGTAAACATGAAGAGGGTATAGTCAAAGCAATGCTACTCTGTCGATGGACCTAGGGGTGAGCAAATGACCTAGACTCGCAGATCTAAACCAGACCCAAAAAACCCGAACCCAAAAAGAGTGAAAATCAAGACCCGAATTGAATTGTTTATGAGAATGGGTTTGACCCGACCCAAAGTTTGGTTTCGGGTCGACCCAGACACGAACCATTTCTACCCCAAAAAAAAACTAAAAAAATCCAACAGATTAACAACAAAAGTTCAACAGATTACAGATTAACAAATAACAAGTTCCACCGATAACATATTACAGCAAAAGTCCACTGATTTCAAAGTCCAATAGATAACAAGTTTGCTCCGTGCCTCCGTGATCGTGGATGTTCGTCGACCGTCGCCGAGAAATTGATACTGTCGAGTGCCGACTGCCGTGGTTTAGGACTTTAGGGTTCACAATTGATTTTTGTCTCACAAGTGAGAACGATGACAATTCCTTTAATTAAGGTGTAGTTTAGTTGAATGTAAAATTAGAGTGGGGCGTGGGCTTGGACTTAAGTGGGCTAGGACCCTGAACTAAAATTTAAAAAGCTCAGAACTAATATATATATATATATATATATATATATATTTCAGTTCGGATTGGGTCCAAACAGATTTGTGGGCTTGGACCCGATCCAGACCCGGGAACCAAATTTTTTTAAAAATAAGACCCTAAGCTGAACCATTTTTTTCCAGTTCCAGTTCGGTTTGGATTTTTTGGTCCGGATCAGTTCAAATTTACGGATTTCGTTTTGTTTGTTCACCTCTAGATGGACCTACAGGTATTCAAAACAAAGATTAGAGGCATGTATAGTAGTAGTCATTAGATCAATTTTAATACCTTCAAAGATCATCTTATTTCTAGCATTCCAAATACTTCAATAAGTATAAATGGCTATAGAAAGAGACATGACGTTCAGAGGTCCACAGAATAAACCACCAATCTTAATAATCCAATCAACAAGACAGTTATAATTCAAGACATCAACATGAAAAGTTAGAGGACTAGCATGCCAGGTTGAACGTGCATGAGGATAAGTAAAGAGATAGTGCATCACATCTTCATCAACATTTAAGCAAAGAGAGCAAGTAGGAGAAAAGTTATGGATATGCTTAGACAGTCCTACTATCGTTGGCATAGCATTACAGAGAGCCCTCCAAATGAAATTTTGAATTTTTGGAACCACCGACAGCTTCCACGGGCTCTTCCATATTCCAGGATCAAACATGGAATGACTAGGACCAGCCACCAAGCCAACTCAGTCGGTCCTCTCCTGCTCCTTGAGCACTTGTAATCCCTTTTGATCGTGAAAGAATCATTTGTGGAATGGATCCAAATATACTTATCTGGGCAATTCAGATTAGCAATACGGATTGCAGCAATGGTCTTGACTTCCATATGCGAAAACAGAAGGTTCAGAGTATCTCTGTTCCATGTTCTACTATCATCATTAATAAGGTCAGCAACAAGAATGTGGATGTTAGGACTAGGAGGATGGGAAAGAATCCAATGATTTGGGAGGTTCGGGATCCAAGCATCATACCCGATGTTGATAGTGGAACCATTTCCAATTCTAGAAATAACCCCCCGATACAAGAAAGTGGCACCTGCTTTATGACTTCTCCACAACCAAGAAGGGCGAGGCCAAACAAATAAGTCTGTATTTCTGACATGATGCAAGAGGAGGATAAGGCTCCATGTCAGTCATTGGCGAAGGGACGCAAGAACTTGATAAGGCCTATCCAAATACCATACGAAGGGGTACAATGAGAGACAGACAGCCTGCTGGCCACAAGATGTGTCTATTCAGAGTGTACGCAAGAACTTGATAAGGCCTATCTAGATACCATACGAAGGGGTACAATAAGAGACAGACAACCTGCTGGCCTCAAGATGTGTCTGTTCGGAGTGTGCTCGTGGTCCTTTGAGATGACAGCCTCCACCCCTATTAATAGAGGGGTCCTCCTCACTTCCATTTCATCCCAGAGACAAGCATCTTCCTAGCAAGTCAACTTTTTCTTTTCCTCTGTTCTATACACTAAATAGTTTGTCCATCAAAAGTTTCGGGTATATAAGGGTTCGCCCGAAAGTTTCGAGACTCGTGTGCAATGGTTTAGGAAATGCCCGAGTAGTTATTGTATCTTGGAGATGATTATCGTAGCCTGTACGCACTGAAATATATGGGACAATTTTGTCTTACGAAAAAAGTGTTCAACACTTGCCTCGACTGTACTCGATCCTAATCAAGTACACTGATATCTGCAACCAACAGTATCTGCCTCTCTCTCTCTATTTCCAACATCTTCAAGATCTTTCTCCTACCAAAATTTCTAGCTAGCCAAGCCAGCTTGCCAAGGAGTTAATGAGAAAGATCTAAGGCAAGGCAGGGTTGGACGTTATCATCACATTGAATATATATATAATACGGGACAAATATAACGAGGCACAAATTCTGACTTGTAACTGAACAAACGTAATTAACGCATAATCACGAGCTTAACCCTCATAAAATTAACGAATAAATTCTTTAATAAATAACAAGACTTCCTTGTTGTAGCGATTTCTACAATATTGTTATCACGAGGTAGTATTACCGGTCAGTTCACCGATCACAAACTTACCGAATACGTGAAAGATTTTCACAAATGGCCTTACTTCGAGAAAATTGAGACCCTCGGGGATCAAAACAAATTTGTCCCTTGTGATTGTGGATAATGTTGGAAATATTACCTTCTGGTCACCATTTTTTCCCTTTTATAGGGAGATCTATGTCTTGCCAACCAAAGAGGTGAATAAGCTGTCATGTGGCAAATCTACCAAAGTAATTTTACTTAGTCATTTTTCCAAGTGTAAATCTATTTGGAAAGGCTACTGGATCATGGGCTTTGGTTCCCTTTTAGGCCTAATGGGCCCAAATTCAAAAGGCACAATAATGGGTGCCAAAATGGATTTTGCCCAAACAAGAATACATGTGAGCAAGGCCCCTACTATCAATGTTTCAGATTATTCGGACATCTAAAAAAATTCAACAAATTTTAGTTCGAATCTAAAGAACCATGTATAGGCCGATCGCTTCCAATTCAAAGAATATATAGCGGACGAAATTGGACAAATCAAAATTCCATTACACCTTAAAGGAGAGAGCCCTCTGCTTTCATTTTCTACGACATTGACATTTTCATGAATGTGGGAGTGTATAGAGCATCATCATGAATTGATACTCGTCCATTTTAACTGAACAAGCAAGCAACTATACAATAAAGCCCCGAATCATACTTTTTTTGGTATAGCCTCTCCCTCTCTGCTGGGGATGTATATACATGTTATATACAAACCAACATGTTCCATGATTAACACAGGAACTCACAGTTGTCGCTGCTATGGTCGTATGTTACGGCTGTAACTTCTGGTCCTCTGCATAAAAGAAATTGTAAGTTCAACATCATTAAGCAGCCGTTCAAGCAATATGGAAGAAGCACGATTACTTATTGAGCATCAATATAGAAGCTAATCATCACAATTAACCACATGATAGATTGTTGAATCAAATATTTTCCAATACAAGTTGGCACCCAAGCCTGCAGAAAGAAAGCCACTACTATCACAGTGACAAAAAGGGTTGCGGTTTCGAATAGTTGAAAGTTCAAATCCATCAAACGACCATGCAGAAGGGAATCTGCAGGGATAGCAATGAAGCAAACAACTGCACCAAGAACACAGCACAACTAATCTACTGTGGGAATAGGATATGGATGGAACAGAAGCTATCATAACTTATAAGGATTTCCAAGTGAAATCATGAGAATATTTGCAGGAATCGGAAAGTGAAAGCTATTCTGAACAAAATCGGACACACTCACTTTGCAAGGCTTTGTGGGGTATGTATCTTGTTCAAGAATTAACAATGACAGAGTAATAAATCCATAATATTACTCTTAAAAAAGCGAATCAAACCCATTTTATTGCCAAGAAAAGGAGAGTACCACATGGCTATCAGCATGCAAGGAACCTACCTCAAACATAAATATCTGAGTTGATGACCCTATCGCCACACCAAGTGATATATCCTGTGAAAGAACTTCGATTATGGTCAATGCCTACCAGAAGGCCTGCCTCAACAAAGGAAGCCAGCAAGTGGGGAAAGGAAAGAGGTGGAAGACTTCCATACAAGTTTGTCTTTCATCGCAAAAATTATAGCACTTGCATTCTCCGCCGCATTCCCATCACTCGGTAGCAGAATAACGCTAGTAAATGCAATTGACACATTCCAAGCTTTTGTTGTCCCCTACAAACAGAAAAGGGTTATTACCATTAACAAATTATTTGATCACACAACAAAACCACTCTAAGATCTGAGATTTATTTATTGGGAAGAAGCAAGCTATCTTTTAAGGAGATTTTGTTTACCACTGGGTGACTATTTCAAAACAGAACAAAAACACTTGATTCTTTCCATGGAATTATGGACTAATGGGCATGACATGCCAAATCACACTAGTTCGTGTTTCATTTTTCCTAACAAACAATGTAGATTGGCCTTGGGAGTATTGATAAAACAAGACTAATGGGATATCGACTTGCAAAAAATTTATTTGTACATGTCAACTGGACCACTAACGAGAACAGACAAGAAGAGTTAAGTGTCATGACTAAACTAGTTCCCAGACCATAAAAATACACGGTCCTCTTATCCCAATAATCCTTTTTGATCCCTCTTGTTTATAGTGACGTGCATCATTGTGGTCAAATAGTAAACATCTTATATAAGGGCTTGGTAGTGCCAATTAATAAATAACATTTTTTATGATCCATACTAAATATGGCTAGATGATTTTAAACTAATGGATCATATGATTAAGGATCTCCTTCGGCAAGCATTTCATCTGGCCAATTTTAGTACGGATCATAAATGAGTAAGGGTTACAAGGGTTATATGAAATAAACACACCTAAAGGCAAGCACAAGCACCTTGCTTCTTCTAAAGAAGATTAATAAAAGAAATAAACACACGCAGTTTAGTATACTCGAGACAATATTGAATTCCCGATAAGATGGGGCACATCAATCTTTTACAAATAGTTGATCACTATCATTCCAACTCAATTCTCGAACAGAGTGTAGTTTGATATTCGGCTTAATCCATGCACTTTTAATTTGGTACTCCGGAATATCGCAAAAATCTTGAACAGCATGGAATTCACTACCATACACTCCGAGTTTATGGGTCTGTAGAGAATACATAAGTGGTTGATTATCACCTGCGAATCTGTTAAAGCATATAATATCTTCCAAATCTTGCATTTTTGTGACTATCCTAGAGTTGCGACTTAGGAAAACCACTTTTTTGTCGAGAGTGTTGACTTCTTTCCAAGCCATAGATGCTCTATCCAATTCATAAACTTTAACCCATTTTCCATGTCTTTCAACCCACACTGACATTAATTTTTCTCCACTTTCGAACAAGTAACTGATGCACATAGATTTGCAAGGACTATGTGGCTCATGAAGAAATTTCACCTTTTTTTCTGTCGGATCATAAGTACAAAGGTTGCCGCAACCCCTAATCCAGTAGAATAACCCTTTGTGGAAGATCGGGTTGCTGTATGGAATTAGGTCAAAGTCCCCAACAGTGACTTCAAACTCGGGAATCGCAACACATGTCCATCCCATCTCTCCTCGACATATATGACAGATGAAATAGCATGAAGTGTCATAAAATATTGCAAAAACAATGCAACTGGAAGAGGTTGGGGATGATGTGAAGGAGAAGCCATGGAACTGATATAGTATACTAGGAATCTCGAAAACTTGTTCTGTGAGAGGATTGAAGAAGAATATTCCTACCCCACTAGTCATGAGTAACCAACCATTTTTAGCGTACTGGATACTCAAAATGTTTGGATTTTCTGATGTAAGGACAGTGTACCTACTTTTATTCATGAATTGGAATATTTCACATGATGAGGATGGCATGTGCAAGAATGTTGGACAATCCAATAATTTCTTTGGAGCCCATGTGATAGCCGATGCCCAACTCTTGCACACTGTAGATATGCGAGCACAACTTACACACGATAACTTCTTCGCAATTGAAATTAGTGCATCGTGAGGTAATTCAGACCAACCACTATCAACGAATCCTGTGGATAGCTTCTCCAGAACATAATTGCTAATATTATTATTAAGTTTGGACCAATATTTTCCATCGGATCTGCTAATTGATGGTTGTAACATCGTGGATTTTTTGATCTGCACATAATGATGACATTTGAAATGATAAGGAAAAAATTAGTTTAAGATTTTTTCTTAGAACTCATTACATGTTATACCACAATGTTTAAACTCGTCACTTGTGAAAAATAATAAAAACTAACAAACATGATTCTAGTATAAGCAAGATCACAAAATGTACATGGCTAATAGTAAGACAATCTCTTCGGTAATATCAACGTCAGGAAAAACAAATAGTCAAACAAAAACATATCATAACCAAAAAGGATAAGAAAACACAATCAGTTAATAAGACTTTGATTACCTGGAAAGGAGAAACAATTTCCACTCTGCTACCCAGTTTGCTCGGTGGATTCGGCGACCGATGCAAAATCCATTCAGCTTGCACTAAATTTATCGTCACATCTGGGCATGGCAATGAGAAAGTTAAGACTTTCGTTTGCAGGTCAAATGAATAAATACAAGCATCAAAGAGTTGGGTAAAGTAAATTGTGTTTGCTTTGATGCCATAATTTTCAGTAGAGCATGTGATTCCCGAAGTGAAAGATGATAAAAAGAATGATCGGTCTTCTAAATTCTCGACAACAACCAGTGTCTTTTTCTTCTCGCTAATATCCAACTTGTAAACCACAAAATCATAGACACCTACAAGAAGATCAAATCTCCGAATTAAAAATAGTTCACCATCGGATTCCACCAAATAATTGTAAACGTTGCCACAGTGATATATATCACAAGGTTCCCGCTCTACTCCCAAGTTTACGAGGGTCAAGTACGGAGGTTTTGCAGCTAGCAAGAAAATCATGTCGAAGTATGTATAGATGCATATCTGATCCTTATAGCAACCAATTGCAGCTATGCTATCATAGTAGTAGTAATTGGAAGCGAGTTCCATCTTGTCAAGCTCCAAATCCTTTTCAATCCAAACAACATCACCAGGTCTGCAGAAGTAACATGTTGTCATCGGTTGATTATGTTTAACAAGCATGACAATGCAATTTGGATTATTTGGATCACAAGAGAGAGCACATAAATCATAACTAGGTCTTGAGAAGAGAGGTAGCTGAATTGCTGCCATGGAATCAGGATTGAACAACTGGCACCTTCGACGATCAATTTGATTAGACAAGACCAACCAACCGTGCATAGAACACACTATATCATTATCAAGCATCTCCTTTATACATTTGTTGTGGACTATCCGTTCCGACAATGAGTAGAAAGTATGGTCGCGGTTTTGTTTTCCATGCGAATAAAATATCCATGGATCCAATTTCGGAGATGGGAATCGATGGGGTGAGCATCTGTCATCAAAAGTGTTCATCTAGATGGAAACCTGTATATTGTAAATTGGAATAGAATTCAGTGGCTTGAAGAAAAACATATTCATTCAGTGAGCTCCTATGCACCAACCTACAGTATAAAATTATAGACAAATTTGACAGAAACAACAATTAAATAACGAAGTAATTCATAAAATATCAAGTCAACAAGGAGCAATAAAGGCGAAGTAGCTCTTGAAAAGAAGTTGAAATTCTAACGTTGTTTAGTATTTTCTCATGAATTATTATCTGTTGATTTTAAATTTTCTGACCATATGGCATAAAAAATTTAAGTAACAAGTGTTAATCCAAATTAGTCAAGACTTACCAAAAAATCTTAAACCTCTAGTATGTATGACGCAACACCGTACCGCATCAACTAGGGTTTAGATCCATTGACATGCATATAACAATAATAACAACAACAACAACACAATTGCCAATCCAAAACATAGGAAAAGAATTCTAAAAAATCGTAGGAAAAGAAAAGAATAGCCAAAGGTTTACTGTGATAAAGGTCGAAATAATTGGCCTCCTTCCGCCTTGAATATCAAAATCCAACCGCTTTTTCTTGAGACTCCCTTCAGTCCTATGTTTTGCTGATGAGAAAAAGAGGGTCTCGGAATACTTATATTTATATGGGGAGATTTCCTGTTTAAAGGAGGAGAAATTAATTAGTCCCACCTAGGGTTTTTTTAAAAAGTATGGGAGGCCGACCGAGGATCCTCCGGAACCGACAATCACACCAGCAATTGTTAATTATCAAAAAATATATTTTAAATACAATTTAAATATCCCCAAATCATTCTATTATTTCGCTTCCCAAAAAAAATAATTATACATTTTCCTTTAAAAAGTGAAAACAGAAAATTTCCAAAAACAAGATAACTGTAAACTTCAAAATAAGTTAATAAACTAAAGAGATTTTTTTACTATTTCTTGATGAATCAAAGTTTAGGTTGCGTAGCTCTATAGAGTCAACCCTTACACTTAGAACACTAAATAGCTTAAAAGAGCTAAACCTCTAATGGAACAAATAACGGAACTGCAAAATAACAACTAGCTAATGAAGTCTCCTAAATATAATATGCCGCAAATAATGTCTAATTTAGGGGTAAATTCAATAGACACAAGTTTTTCATTAGATCTTAAAATTTGAACCCAATATCGAAAATTATAACCACAAGTCAAATAGTCCCACGGTGTGAACCTTGATTACCTAGTCATCATTGACCACCCATGTCAAAATTCCAAGCTCCTCTTCGTCTACCAGAAGGAATTTATGGAATAAGACATCAATCCTAAAAGCAATATCCTTGTTAATGAGTTATCTAGGAAGGTCATGTACCTGCACAAAGAACTCCGACGTAGAGAACTCTACAGAGGCTCACGGAACCATGAACTCCCATCTCTTAAGGACCAGATGGTAATTCAAAATGGACCAAGGGATATTTTCCATTCGCATACTCCATTTCAGTAGTAAACTTAAAGGGTAAACGAGCATACTCCATTTCAGTAGTAAACTTAAAGGGTAAACGAGAACACATTCGGGTGAATCTCATCAACCCTAAAATCAGCCAAGTTTAACTCCCAGGATTTAGCAACATTGGCCTTAACAATGGCCACTTTAAACAATTTTTCAGAAAGGAGCTTTCCCAGTACCACAAACAATTTTTTTTAGAAGAGCTTGCCCAGTAGCCCCAGATTCAAACCAACGGCCTCCGCAGAGACCATCAAAGAGATGGGAATCGAGGGACCTTCCTTAAGCCCTTTCATTTCTTGCCCCTTCATTCGATCGCTGTTTTCTTCTCTTTTTCCAAAATTAACTATACTTATATACAATACAATTTAATTTGAATTTAATTTAGCTTAATAATAAATGATCATTAAAAATCTACTAAATTTAAGTTGCATCCAAATAATTTAAAATTACGACATCTATTAGATTTATCAGGCCCACCAACTTCTAGATTGGATTGGGCCGACGTGTTCAGTGGGCCATTTACATTCCAGCCGACAACGCAAATTAAGTGAATAAGCCCACTTGATCTAACAACATCTCGGGCCCGACCGAAAACACGCACTTGGAGATGATGAATAATTTATCGGCCACAGACATCAAGGCAAAATCTGCCCGGAGGCGAGCAGTGTGTACAAGGATATGCATCTGTGAGACGCCTACAATCTGTGCCGATCTAGACAAGCAAAAATTTGGGTCAGCATGTATCAACTTTTTTCCAAAGTGACAATGCTCTTCGTATGATCGGATCGGCAGAAAATCCTTCTGCGTATGCGCTAATTGCATTTAAAAGACTTGTAAATTTCTCCCCATTGTCCTGCAACGTGAAAATCAATCTCTTAAAAAGTAGTAGTCGACGCACACCGGCATGTGTGAGTTTTGAAGCAGGCATAAAGAGAAACTTGGCGGGTCAACATTCAGAATCGCACTTGGGAGATTCTCCAATTTTGCCAAAAACACGGGTCACACTTGAACGGATACATGATTTTGATGAAATTTCTTAAGCGAAGCTTCGCGTGGACGTCATTGTACATTGAAAAGAGCCAGCAAACAAATCAAGTCCTAGGTACAGAGGATGAAGGAATACAAGGAATATGTACCTCCGGTGTCTGGAAGGTGAGATCTTTGGTAGCAAAAGGCACCATGTAGAAGGGAAGATCTGTACGCAGGAGTGCCTACCAAATAAAGGCACTTGTCAGCAATTATTATTGAATTCATTTCAGCGAGCATGTCAACATGTTTGGAAACAACCAATCAGCTTCGTTGCTTTTTTCCTCCATTATTTGATAGAAGTTGGTAGTGAGGAAGCAATGGTTTCAATTTATAGTTTTATACAAGCAAAATGGCAAGACCTAACTAGAAAAGAAAACAGAGTTGCAACTAAATGGCAAAATCACTTTCAAGAAAACTACAAGGCAAAAGGAATTACCAGATTCTTGCTAAGTAGAGCCAGTTCAGCATGTTTACTCAATTTCTGCAAGATCAAGGAGAAGACAACACATGTTAGCATGCAACGACACACACAAAAGCAACAAAGTAAAGAGCACTGGCAATATATATATATATATATATATATATATATATATATGACTAGATGCGTAAATATTATAACAGCTAAATTGAAATTCAAATCACAACTTCTAATCAAGCTGATGAAAAATCAGCAGAGTAATCCTATGTCACATCAGACAAAACGGACGGGGAAACATAACAGAGGGAATAAGTAAAGCTAATGGTTGCACTCAATTTTTGCACTGGACTTGTATGTTGGTATACCATTCTAATGCGTTCCTCTTCTACTTGATCTAGGCATTGCAATAAATTTTCCAGTGAGCCTGCCACAAAAGAAAACTGGAACATTAGCATACAGAAAGAGCGCCACAAATGATATCTATAAAACATGACAGAAGCATGAAGATGACTAACATTAATAGCCTACCACTGACGTACCAAATCTAGTGATTAGTTGCAGTCCATGAACTTCTCCTATTCCTTCAACTCCTGCAGTTAAGCAAAAAGTAAAGCCTGAGGGTTTACGATTTATGATACCATTGAATGCTAATAATAACCAGATGCATAGTATTATATGCTGTTCACAATACATCCAGCCTTGGTGGAAAAAAAATTAAGACAGCACTCATTGGGAACGAACGACCAATATGCCACAACTGATATTAGACAATTCTCTACGAAGATATCTCATGAATCAGCATTTTTCCAGTGGCATGGAAACAGAAATCATCCACCCATGCAAATATTTTGGGAGCAAAACATGAGGAAATATTGAGTACTTCCAGGACATGTTATATGACAAGATAAACAGCGTGCCAAAATCCATACATCATCGGATGGGATAAAGCTCTAGTTCTGTTGTACTCATTGACAACTGTAAATAGAAAACATTTGGTGGTCACAAAAAAAAGTACCTGGAATGTTATCAGATCTGTCGCCCATCAGGGCCATTACATCAACAAACTGTGATGGCTCTAACTGTCCATATCTTTCAGCAAAGTCTTCAATGCCAAATGAAACCATCCTGAAAACCAAGTTCAAATATTAGTTCTTCGTCTTTTTTCTTCTTCTTCTGATAAGTCAGATCGGCGTCTATAAAAGCAAAGGACTATTTGTTAGATAAATATGATACGAAAAAACCAAGAGCCTAACCCAAAAAAAATATCTAGCACGCGAGAAATTGTATTTTATAAATAAGTTTTAAGCTGACGACTTCCAAGCATTTTAACAAACTAAACCAATAGTGTCAATTTAATTAAAGAGAGTGGTAATAGAACATCTAAAACTTAGATACTCTATGCATCTAAAAATAAGCACGACATTAATTAAATCGAACAGATACTGACTCAATACCACGTGGTGCAATTCGTAGAAGGCGCAATGAAGGAGACAGAATTTGGAAGAAGTCTTTGTCAGGAGAAACAACCCTTACCTGTTTAGAAAGCAGAATTGGTTCCAAATCAAAATATATTCATAAGACAACCAAATGGTAACGAGTATAGGCAGCTTATGTGGATCGTTATTTCTATTTTTCCTTTGGATAAAAGGTCAATTACCTTGTACCCAGCATCCACACTATTCACAGCTAATGTTCCAATAACATCATCTGCTTCAACCCCTGGTACCTGCTACCATAAGGTCTTATTTAGTATGGAACACAATGGATTACAAGAACCAGCAAAACTGAGATTTATTTGGTTACCTCAATAACCTTAATCGACATGGCTAGAATGGATGCTTTCAAGTACTGGAGTCCCTGAACTATGGTATCAGGTGTAGGGGGTCGATTACTCTTGTATGCAGGGTACAATGTGTGGCGGAAGTTGTGACCTTCATGACAATAAAATCAAATTACTTAGTCTAGCAATCAGTATAAGAAGAGCAAAAGGAAAGAGAAGGACAAGTGGAAAGCTAAAAAAATACAAGGCAATAACGACAATTTCCTTTTCCAACTGGGCATAAGACAAGCCTCGACGCCGAAAAGGCAATACTATCATGGTTTCTCTCATATACTTAGGTGATACCCTGATGACTGGAGTCTCACCATTGGCAATTAGTATTCAAGACAGACAGACCTTAGACTGAAGTAAAATGCATTGCGGTGAGTGAGGACCTAACGACCTGAAATCCTTGGTCGGAAGGAAACATTAACAAGATTCTGACATACCTTTTCCAAGGAAATTTTCTTTGGATGAAACTAAAGGATGGTTAAATGGAAATCCTGAAAGGAAAATATGTGTTTTATCAAAATTTTGGAAGACATAGCAGTACAGCCAGGTTCTCCAAATTCGTCATCGAAAGAAATAAGAAGAAACGATGGAGACCTGGCATCCAAACTTATTGAGGGACATCTAGGGGAACTAAATTTTTTTTAGTTATTACTATAATAGACACGCTTTTTGGCAGTTATATTACTAGCAGTTAAGTCAGTCCTCTTCCATTATATATGACTAAATCACACATAAAAGATTAAGGGATTTCAATACACTTTAATCAAGTCATCTTGAAGGTCCAACAGACACTTAGTAATAGGCAAAATGGTTCCTCACCATCATGATCAAACACCACCTGCAATGATGAAAGTGCAACTGATCAGTACAATAACCCTTCAAGCAAAGAAGACAATTGGAAAAATAAAAACACAGTATGAAGCCACTTCTGCTAATCTCTTTACAAAAAGTCAAAGCATCATCAAGGAGAAGAAACGATAGGCAAGAGAAAAGCATACCGCAACATGAGAAGGGATGTATTCTAGAACGTCTATAATCTGCCAGAAGTCGAATAATCAAGCATTAGATCTGGAAGTATTTGATGCAACCATGAAAATGAACGGGGGAAGCATGCATCGGCAAGACCGCTTACAAGAGAGAGTGCTGTAAATATAGTTAGAACCCAATCCCCGTTACCATCTGCATGTGTTAGATGACCATGGTGCATCTTGGCTGTTCTCCAAGAGTTGAGGGGAACAAAAAGTGATTAAGACATCAGCTTAAGGAAAATAAATAACTTAAAAGTTACACGGACAGCAAATACAAGGAAATTAATTCCATTTCCTACTATCATGTTTGGTTCATCGAAACATACGATTACTGATAGAACTTAGAAGTGAGTGAGGATATTAAGCTAATTCCTAAGA
The DNA here is from genome assembly GCA_012979155.1 of Hypericum perforatum. Classification (NCBI taxonomy): domain Eukaryota; kingdom Viridiplantae; phylum Streptophyta; class Magnoliopsida; order Malpighiales; family Hypericaceae; genus Hypericum; species Hypericum perforatum. Next base: position 59,464 of record SOPF01027275.1, on the reverse strand, counting down.
ATCATACCATCTAGAAAAGAAATCCTAACTCCTACATTTTTTTTTCAGAACTGGAATTCCACTTCCTACACTAAATAAGTTCCAAACACAGCCTCGACTAGGACTACAGAAATAAAATTCCATTCCATTTCCGAAAATGTGGCGGTTCATAATCATAACAACCTCCAGAGACTCGTCGTCCTATAAAAATTACCTAAGAGCTTGTAGTAAGCTCTGTAAATCACAGCGGTACCATCCACAAGCATCAATCGACCGTCCTCGGTCGGAACGCTCACTTTCTTATCCTCAACGGAGGCCAAAGCTCCGCCCGGCGCAGCCGCGCATTTACTCGACAGACAACGGCCGTGCCCCTACCATTAGTAGCGGTTACCAAAAAAGTCCAATAACACGAAGAGACAGAGACATAGCAACTAAGGCGAAACAAACGTTAGTACCTTGATGGAGCGGAGATAGGGAAGGGACGAAAGGTGAAGTAAACGACGCCGTGCGGTGGGGAGCTTAACGAGGCGCGTGAAACCACCGGGAAGCTTCCTGCACAAGCCGTGCGCGCGAATCGAGTGGTAATAAGCTGCCATCTCCCTCTCTCTCTTTCACTCCATTCTCCCTCTTCTTCCTCTATTTTTCTTTTTTTCTTTTTTTTTTTTTTGCGCTCCACCGCCCAGCCCAAAGAAAGGGAGGTGTTATATTGTAGGAGAGGATAAAGGGATTGGGTTACTATGAGATGGTCCACGCTGTCGTTTTGCGCTCCCTCTTGAAAGCCCATAAACTAGCACCGCATCCTCAGTATAATTAAACCCTAAGACAATTTTAAAAACTTTTACATTTAAATATGATAATTTCTTAGAAGTTGTTTTCCTCTTTTCAATATTACATTTGTTATGTTGTGGCATCTTGCTGACGTTAGCACTTGGTTCAATATGATTTGAAAATTGGCGGACTTGATAAAGAAAAAAGCCCATCGGTCTTTCTTGGGCCCGTTCCATTAATTCAGTCTGGATCAACTTGCTCTGGAGCCCACTAACTAAATTTAATTGCCAAAACTCTGAAAAAGGGAATAAAGTAATTCGATCGTTTTCAATGAATCTAAAAAGAGAGGAAGGACCGCCTACGAACCAGCGTAGAGTAGACAAATAGAGAAAACCGTGTGGAGCCCACTTGCTGACGACGATACGCACGTGGGGTCCACTCACTGCTCCTACCTAAAATCTTTCACCCTATAAAAGGGCACATGCTTTCCCACTCTCCATTGCGGGTCTGTGCACTACACGTCAATTTCAAATTTTTTAATAGGTGAAATTATCTTTTGTTTGGTGGAAATAGGTGAAATTTATCGAGGGTTTGGTGTTCTTTATAATAATCAATTCATATTTGATTGGACTTGACAAGAATGGATGCAGTCTCTTACAACATATATATGAGAAATTAAAATCTACTTATTCTAGAATTTTATGTAACATAAACACATTTAAAGTAAGGTTTAAAATCTTTCATCTAGTTAAACTAATTGTATTAATTTTTTATCAACAATTTTCTGGCAGCAAATTTGACTGGTGGTGGGCGAGTGAGAATCGGGAGTTTGAGTGGAGCGTGAAGACACATCTGCGGTAAAGCTAAGGGGGACCCGGTCATAGGAAACCGCTCACCTGAATGTAGAAACCACTCTCTTGTATATGTGCTGTGTTTGTTTTCGTTGGAGAGCCACACGTCACAATCAGTGGTGATTTCATCACACTTGGGAAATTGGTTTCTCTCCCCTCAGCTGGATATTAGCTGTCAAATTGTAAATCAAATCTATTATATTATATAATGTTATATATAATTTATCAAAATAAAATAAGTAAAATGACAACGAATCTTATTTTTATGTTAACGAGTTGATTGTTACTTGTGAAAATGACATTTTTGTTTGAAAATAGAATAAAATTTATTACTATCTAAAACTCGGAGTTTAAGTCAACATGTCTTAAATTTTATTTAAGAAAAAATATATGTTAGGTCACCTCAACTATCCAAATTTGTATCTATACGTCATATTATAAAGCACACTTCTCTGCTTGTTGCTGTCCTCCCTCGTAAAACTTTTTCACACTAACAGACAAATACATGCTCTGCTCTGCTATCACTTCTCTATACCCGGAACAGAGTTTTGAGAGCTCCAACGACGTCGTTTTCTTCCCTAAATATGTAAGCTTGTGGAAGTGACCTTCTGCTTTTTTCACTCCTTAAGTTGAAAACTGGGCTGTTGGAACTTAAAAGGTTTCGCCTTTGGACATCTTTGAGCTTAAAGTTGGAGTCGTTATGTAAAAGCCGTTTCTGGGTCAGTTCATTTATCCTCCTCCCTTTTCCATCATCTAAAAGCCAATGCAAGCCATTTGTTGGAAGAGCTAAAGGTTTGACCTTTACTTTCATCTGCTTGAGTAATGCAGATTCTGACATTTCCGTAAGCTCCTTTTAAATTTAACTTCCATGTCCAAGTCTCTCCACTTCCAACGTTTGTTGTTGCCTGATGTTATGTCCTGATGTTTGTTTTTAAAAATAGAGTATTCTTAGGTTTTTGTGTTGGATCATAGATTCTATGTATTTTTATTAGATGAGTTAATCAAGTTTGAAGTTATATATAGCGCCTTTTAATGCATTTGAAGCCGCGAACATTGTTGAGCTAGAACAATTTTTGGGATTAAAAGTTACTTGGCCTATCGCTATAAGATGTAGAACAATTTTAATGGAGGTACACGGTTCAAACTTGGTAAGTCTTAATTATTTTGGTGTAAAAAAAAATTGGGGAAGCTTGGTTATTGTGATGGATTAGTATATTTGTTCTTTGTTGGGGGATGCCGCGTACATATGAACAGAGCTCAAGACTTCCAAGTTAATAACATTAATAATGCATGCAAGTCGAAAGTGGGTCCCGCAATAGATCATGATCTTATTACTAATTATTTTTACGAATCTGTGCGACCGCAATCGTATTTTATTACGTGGTTGGTGAATGTTTTGACATTTGATACATTCTGTTCCGTGGAACTATGGTCTGATTGTCTAACTTGTAATTTTTTAAACCATTTGTGTGTTAATTAAGTTGTCATGTTGCTTCTACGTAGCTTTTGTGGTCCGGGTTTTAAGCCCCCGTATATAGATTTAATCTACTACCAACCCAAGACAGCATATGTTTTCTTGTCTCTAGTGTGATAATATATGCTGCAATTTTCGTGTACGCCACCCTCTTTACTGGTTTTTTAAAAGGGCAACTGAGGGTTCCAGTTTGCTCAGCAATAGATTTCTAGCGTTTGTTCAATATAGAACCAAATTAGAAAGTGTTCTCACTGGATGTGGTTTCCCTTCTATTGTTGACTTTGGACTAGTGTTGTTCTGGTAATTGTTAATTCCCCATCTAACATGTCTGTCTGTGTAAAGATACCCGAATGATGGTTTTGACTTTTGGTCCAGCTGATTCATATGTGTTTATTTAACTTCTCACCTCGGGCACTTGTTTTTACAGTAGATTTTTTACTCCAGTTGTAGTGTCCAAGGTTTGAACTAAAGTCTTGAATTACAATCTCAAGTTCTCATCTTAAGGCGCCTGCTCTCGAATAGCTTTTCGATTGATGCATCTACACCGAATTCATTTCCAGATCCCTGGTTTCTTCTCTTAATATTCAATCATGTGTAACGATGATTTGGCCTATGTTTGCAGGTAACTACAGGCAGTGAAGCAAAGGATGATTCAAAGCAAAAGGAGCTCATACGCTATTGATCACGGCACCATTGTTCCTCATGCAACGAAGCGACACAAAGCTGATATATCTGTCTCCACCAAGGTTTCACTCCTGGCCTTTACCATGACATTTTTTAGTTTTGTGCTAATACAAAATGTAACAAAGTTTCAACTTCACTTCTCTTGTACAAACAGGATGGAAAAGAAAAGTTTGGTGAGCGGATTTCAGCTCTGCAGCAGCTTGTATCACCTTTTGGAAAGGTAATTCCAACCGACTTTCATCATATAAGAGATAATTTTGCGGCTTTGACGTTGTATCATCTTTGTTTGCAATTCATGTTGTGTCACTCGTCTTGATCAGTAAGAACTTAGTGTATCAGATTTGTTGAAGATATGGTCAGTTCTTCTTTTTCTCTGCTGAAACTGAATTCTGTTTCAATTTATGCAGACGGATACTGCATCTGTACTTCTGGAAGCAATGGAATACATACAATTTCTCCACGAGCAAGTTAAGGTTTGTTCTCTTGTGTTTTTATGTCTCCTCAATGTTGTTTTTCTTCATTTGCTTTCAACAGTATGTTTGAGAAGATTCTCTTACCTACTATTTTTAAGTAAGAATGGAATGGCTCATAATGATCAATTATTTGGGTGGCTGGCTGGTTGGACGAACAATCAATCACAACCCGGAATCATCCAAATGAGCGACGACACATTTACTATGTCATTTTGAACATGGATGGTAAACACCATTCTGACGGTTTCTTGATAATGGGAGCCATGGTAGTTGATGTTCTTGAAGTTTTAGATAAGATAAAGTGTATTATTTGAGAACTTTCTTGTTTATTTTAATTTAGGTTCCTGCACATTTGAATGACCATCTGTTCATATGGTATTAGGTGCTGAGTACTCCATACCTTCAATGTTCACAAGCAACTCCAGGTCAGGTTAGTACGACTAACAGAAACTTCAAGTTAAGATTCAGACTCGGACAATCCCTACTGGTCCGGTGAATGCTGACTTTGGGTAGGCCTAGGATAAGAGTCGGAGTCCTATGAACCTTAGTCAGCCTATAATGTGCATTGCCAAGCTGTTTACAGAGTGGATTTTCAATGAGGTTTATCATTCAACTTAATGCAGGAGTGGGAACACTACAGTATGAGAAGCAGAGGCTTATGTGTTGTACCAATCTCCTATACCGAAGGGTTTGCCCAAACCAATGGAGCAGATCTATGGGCCCCAATGAAGACCACTTCTCCCAGTCCTAGGTTTGACAAAACAATACCACAATTCCAATGACTCGGGAATGCTTCTGGTGGCTTCAGGAGAGGCTTGTTTTAGGGTAACAACTTAATATAAGAAGTACGGCTGATTTTGGTGAGAGATACTTGTCAGAGTTCTGGGTGTAGGGTTTTGGGTGGTGACAATGATAATATATGCATGTAAAATGTATCAAAGTGCAATCCACAATTGGGCTTGTAACTGACCCCCTTTTCGTAAACAGCAATCGCAATCCGTAATTTTAACTTATGAGGCATTAACGTCACCAAAATACAGATGCATCGTCCACTAGAGTGGTTGCGAGCCATGCTCTCCTTAAACAATAGCGAGACTAGGTACAAGCAATGTAAATATCAAAATAATATAAGGTACATGAAATTCTAAAGCAAAGCGCAATCAGGATGCTTGTGCGGGTTTAAGTTTCTCATTTAAGAACCGCATCACATGCTCGCGCTTCCAATTATCGATTCTGCACATAGAAAACAATGAAGGTGAGGCAGGAAAGGGTCGATAAACAGAATGAGTAATACCTATCGAAACCGGTAAATCAAGAAAGGGCACAAGGGAGAAACATCAAATTAGCTCTGGGATCCCAAGCTGGCTATTTTGAATGCCCCAAGCAAGATTACATTTTATATTTCTAACATTCATCAGCATCAAGTGGGGTGATTGACAATACGTCTTCAGCCCAGTTACCAAACAATTCACGATTGGCCTTGTTTGAGGGGTGTGCTAGAATATGAATTTCACATGAACAGACCTATTTATAAAGAATTAGGCACACTCGTTTCTTTGAGGTTTAGATTTGATTTGGACATGGATATATTCTAACAGAACAAAGAAACGGAGAGACACAACCAGAAGGTGGATGGCCAACCTGACGGTATCAGCACTGTTGCCCTGGTCGTCGAGCATGATCAACTTGGGGGGAGAATTGAAGCTGTATTGGACCTTGAGAGAATGGAACTTGTCTTTGTCCTCTTCGATGAATCCCACGATTTCAGGGTAGAACACCAGCTTCCTCATGCACACCTCCAGTATGGCACCGGCATATGTCTGCAGGAAAAACATAACATCGTTTTTCGTTGCTTAAAAAGAGTTCCTTCCACACAGCATTCCGGTGAACAGAAAGAGTTAAGAGCAAAGCGAAGCTGTGGAGGTAGTGGGTGTGGGGCCGGAGCAACCGCCCCTATTAAAATTCCAAATGCTTTTCGCAAATGTGTAAATTCGACATAATGGTAAGTTTAATTTGCACCCACAAAATTCATATTACGTAATCGAAAAGAAGAAACACAGTTGCTGGGTCAGCCACAAAACTAAGTACCTTGGAGATTGAGTCGTCGGAATCCTCAGTGCAGCACTTGAAACATTCAGACACCAACTCTGCAACCAATCAGTTTTGCAACATTAATCAGACCAAAACCCTAACTCCAAGCCACTTTTTTGGGTGTTAATAAAGGAGCAAACTTCGTTAAAAGAAGTAGTAGGAGGAGGAAGAAACAGACCTTGGTCCTTGACGTATTCGGACAAGGAGGTGCAATCGGAGCAGAGGGCGAGCCCCGTAAACCCTAGATTCTCGCACTCCCTCGTGCTCAGCTTCTCCCCGGTCAACGCAACCACCATCGTCGCCCACATAGTCAACGCTACCCATTGCCCTTGCCACCTCATCCTCCCCATCATCGCCTACTGATCTACACCCTGGAGATTTCGATTCTTCCCGATCCTTCTCTTTTTTTCCTTGGAAGAAGCCTCAATTTCCCCGATCAAACGGACAAAGCTTGGATCTCTTGCGCTAAGCCATTCGTCGTTGGTGTTGAACTGGGCCGATAAATGGGCCTCACGAAATAGAGCCCAAGTCCACTCCTTATGGTTCATGAATGATGGGCTTAGCTTGTATCTTGTTTGGAATTTGGATATGAGCTTCTTTTAAGAATTATAAATTTTAATTTATTTAATAATAATAATAATCTCACACGCCATGTTATAAATCTATCCGTTTTTTCATAAGTGAGATAAATCCTCTTCGATTCGGGAAATCGAATTGAAGCTATAGTTTACAACAAAAGCACCCCACATGTTCCATTTCGCGATTATTATATACACATGAACCTACTAACACACAAACACCAACTATGCAGTGGAAAAGAACAATTGAACGCGTCGTTATCGTCTCCTAGAAACGCAGGGGCTTGCTCTTCCATCTCGCGATACGGACGGTCGGGAAGACGACGAATCCACATGCTCCGTCTGCCCACCGGAGATTCGTGACTTTATGTATCCACGAGCCACTTCTAACATCAACTCCACTACCTTCTTATACTGTATCAGTGAAACATAGTGGATGAGACAGAGTAAGCAGTGAACTAATAAGAGTGACAAGCCGAATCAGAAAGCTGACACAAATGTAATGTCACAGAGATGGTGACACAGACCTCGTTTATCGCCCCTGCTTTAATTTTGGATTGCATAATACACCATTTCTTAAAATGTGCACCTGCAGATGTAGTTAAGCCAACACTGTTCAATCGCATCAGAAACGGAAGTTGCATTTAAAAGATAAAGAGGCAGTTAATTAACCTACCTGCTCTAACATCCAATGTTGACGAGTTTTCACCATTTGTCTCCAACCGCCATCGACAATGGATCTGACACAGCAGCATCGAAAAGATCAGCCATGAAGTAACTTCATCCTCCAGGCCCAAGCTTAATTAATTTACAAAGTGCAAGTCAAGTTCTGATAATCGAGTCATCAACAGAATAACCGACAAATACCTCAAAGTATGATCCAAAGGGAACATCGTGTGCTTGTTGTACTGTTTCAAAAACCTAGAAACAGCAACCATGTTAAGAGTCATGCATCTGAGCAGGTCAGCGATAGCTTAATCCAGAAGGAGGAGACTGAAAACTAACAAGAATTTTCTTGTCATTTGAAAAAACAGCATGCTGATATTCCGTCATGGCTGTGTCTGGAGGACACATGGGACTGTTACATTTGGATCTGACAGTTAACTCTCTTACTTGGCCATCATATTCTTCTGCAGAATGCCACTGCCCAATCTGGATATAGTGCATTAAATTAAACACCGGAAGAATTAACAATGACAGTATTTGTAAAGACAGGAGTCGAGAGAGGAAGAAAAAACTGGCGTGATATGAAGATAAACATGCAGGAAAATAGTTAATTTCAGAGATTTGGAAAACATTGTACTTACTTTTAGATTTGTATCATTTCTAATAGAACGATATTCTCCCATGAACTGTGAGTCATCATTAAACAACAAATTGAAAAATTGCTCTGCTGTACAAGGAAATGCGTCCTGGAATAACAACAGGTAACAAATTATTAAAATATCGGAAGGGAAAAAATTAATAAACAAAACGACGGAGTGCGAGATATCCGTACATTGTGTACACCAGTGAGAACCTCTTCTTTGATAAAAGACTGAAGCTCGTCACCCTTAGTGTTGCTATCGTTGGTAGTCTTGGCTTCCCAACTACTAGCTCTGATGGAGCTACTATGGGCACGCAGTGCTGATTCTGCTCTCTCCTACATTACGTTCACAATTAATGGTTTGTCACAGATCTAATAAATTAACAAGTCGCATACGAAAAATAACTACGCAAATATGAAACTGGTAGCTGGGCTGTACTGTAATTCCTGCTCCTGACAATGACACAATGAGGCAAGCAGAAGTTGAAAGCAAGAATTGATACACGTAGGTATAATAATCAAGAGCGAAGAAAAACAGAGGGAGATGGTTAAACATGTTTGCTCCAATGGCAGAATGCTCCTCAGTCTAGTATGTCAGCAACTTAGCATTAAACATCGTAGCAATTGTCGAAATTCAGAAGGCAGCTTTTAATCCCAAAATGTTTCAACACCAGATTGTAGCAATCTCGCAGAATCTAAAGCTTAAAACACCAACAAGATTTTCACCCTCATCGAACATACACAAAAGCACCAATATTTGGACACTTCAGAAGGCCTTCAAGAGACACAAGTTCTCGAAACCTCTTTGAAATTGCTGCTCATGTAAGACAAAGCTTTCTAATAATTATTAAATATAACTTCTCCGTAAAAATATCAACTCTAAGCAAAAAACAAACCTTCTTTTCGGCCTCTAGCATATCCTGGTAATTCTTGGCTGCCCGCTGTAGTGCTCTAATAGTATGATTCCTGTTCCAAAAGGATGCAAATTTATACCTGACTTTACCTGAAAATAAGCATAGACATGACATAAATAAGACTCAACCATCAATCAAAAGCTGAAAAAATGTTCTGAAAATATCGTATCAAATGTTACTTCGGCAATAATCTCTGCATCGTCATCTTATATCAGTGTACATAATGCATAAACTAACCATCATGACTTCCTAAAGGAGGTACCCCATGCCCACCCGAACCCGTCCGGAGAATGATAGTAATTGCTGGGTTGATAACTGCATGCTGACTCCTGCGTATCTGAATAACAGAAAGCATTTTATGATTTTATCCCCTCATATCAGAATGTTTAGTTAACCAATGTGAATTAAGAAAGATCAGAAGAAGCCACAAAGAATCGAACCTCGTCTATATCTCCAAAAGGTATGACAACCTACAGAGTAAACATAAAGACAATTATAAAAAACCAAGAATGGAAATGAAAAACTAGTTCGGCAGCGTTGAAGTGACTTCGTGGACAGACATGTCCTCCTAAAACAAAAGGATAGAGCAAAGTTGAAATCTAAAAGTAAATAATAGAGACCAACATACCTTCATTTGCTTCGAGAACACATTTGAATGAAAGCATATGTGCCACGCTGAAACATACATGCGACCGTGATACAAGAACGATCTCTCAAGGGCACACGAATAATGGTGCTCAACAACCTGGAGCATATACTCCACTTATCAAAGCCGATATATATAAGATAGAGAAAGCAAACAAAAGTTATTCTAACAGTTGGCACAGATTAATGCTGCTTACCTCATCAGGTTGCAAGCTAAATATTGTTTGCAAAGGACCGGGCTTTTGATGAACCTCTGTCGGGCCTGGCTTATCTACAGAAGCCCTTCTGCGGCCATTAGTCCCAGCATATCCATTTATCACTACCCTGGTGTAATAAGACAATCGCAC
>SOPF01027275.1:0-40247 GCA_012979155.1 Hypericum perforatum | reverse complement strand
GAGAGAGAGAGAGAGAGAGAGAGAGAGAGAGAGAGAGAGAGAGAGAGGTGGCCTTTGGTTGATTTAGTTTCTACTTTTGTTTTCCTTTCCCTCCATAATTAAAGAAAGTTATTAACAAAAACCAAAAGGGAGCCATTGTAAATTGATTTCAAAAGAGAATATCACCATCTCCTTGTCCTCCCTTTTCGCTGTCTGAAGCTTTCTCGAGGCCTTTACAGAACTGGGTCTTCCTTAGTTAAGGTGCTTAATTAAATGTCATTTTTAATCTTTTTTTTGGTTGCTCAGTTCCTTTCTTCTTCTTCCTTCTCCTCCTCCTGTTGCATGTTAGTGTTGTTTGGATATATAGCACGTGTCTTTTCTATCCTGAATCATGTTTTCCCTGTGAAGCTGTTAATTGCTGCAAGTGCTTAAAAGGTGAATTCTTTGTTTCTGGTCTTTGAAACCCAGATGCCAATTTGCTTCTTTTTCTCTGAAAAATTGTTTCTTTAAGCGCAATATTTCTGATGATGATGGTTGACTAGCTCAAAAAAATTATTTTATTTTGTTTCTGTGAAATATTATTATAGTGTTAGTTGTTCAGAGACCAAACAGCTTCTGCTTGGCCTCATGTGCCCTGTTTGTTTGCGTGAGTCTATGTTGATTTAGTTAGTTAGTGCTTTAAACTCGGAGAAATTCTTATGTAAAATTTTGACAGCCATGTGGTTGCATCAAGTTATTTTAGTTGTGACATGAGAATCCCTTTTGAAGATTCCTCTGATCCTTCAAATTGCTCTTTTAGATCACTTCTTTATAGCTTAGATTTGCTAGTATCGGATTGTAAGTCATCTTCCCTACCACGATTCTGCGGAGTTTTCCTTTTGTCTTTTAGTTTCCTTGCCTGTTCTTGTTTACATGTGTGTGGACAAGTTCGTTTCTGACTAAAGGTTGAACGTATCAACTCCACGACGCCTTATTTCGTCTGTTTCTTGGTCATGATACCTTTCTGCTTGATGAAATTAAGCAAATCCTACAATTGGTGCACCAAATTTATGTGATGGCTAAGACTTCGTCAGTCTTTTGCTTATCCGTTACACGTAGCTAATAAGGAATTTGAATTTTAGGTTAGTCGGGGGGTTTTTAGTGCATAATCTCACGTCTGAAAGCTGCAAGAGTTAGTTTTACTTTCTTGTTGATTTTGTTTGGTTTTTTATTTATCTGTTTGTCTTGATGATGCACATAGTGTCAAAATGAAGATGTTCTTCGACCTCTGATATTCATTCGTCCTTTCAGGTGGAGACATGATATGCTAGGAAGATGGGAAAGAAAGGCAGTTGGTTTTCTGCAATCAAGCGGGTCTTTTCGTCTCATTCCGAAGACACACTAGCTCATGTATGTCCCGCTGTCCTAGATGCTGAACTCTTTCTTCTTCCTCGAACAGAATTTGAATCTTATTCAGCTTCTCAAAATTATATTTGATCACCATCTTCCAATATGTGAATCAAAATTAAATGTCGGAACGGGTTAGTTCATTCATTCATGGTCCTGGTGCATTGGTTAAGGTTTAGTGACATAAAGTAATGAAGGAAAATGCATTGAAAACTGATTTCGGCCAGCACTTCACTGTCAATTTTTATCCTTGTTGCTCGTGGACCCTGCAAGGAAACTAAATGTTATGCTTACTTTCATGACATGTCCGTTGATCTCATTGCAGGAATCATCGGACAGGAAAATTACTAACACTAAAGAAAAGAAGAGAAAAGGTTTAGGGAAGTTTCGGCGTGGAGACACTTCATTCATACCTTTGTTCAGAGAACCTAGCAGTATTGAACAAATCTTGGACGAGGCTGAAAGAGAGCATAGATTAATTTTCAGGCCCCCGACACATTCCGAGCCTCCAAAAACTCCTCCTTTTGAGCCTGCATCTTCAAGAGCCCTTTCTCCGAGGATCTCGTCCCAGAGAATTGCATCTCCTAGACCTATTTCTCCAAGAGTTACTTCCCCTAGAGCTGCATCTCCAAGAGTTCCTCCTCCTCGACAAGCGTCTCCTCGGATCACACAGCGTCGCGAAGAGACACACTACAGACCTGAACCGACTCTCAGAAACCGTCATGCTTCAGCTACTAGGATCCAAGCAGCCTATAGGGGATATATTGTAAGAGATTTATTATAGTCTCATTCTCTATAGTATTTCAGCTGAAGTTGCTTTACCTAATAATTTTTTTTTAAAAAAATTACAGGCTAGAAGGAGCTTCAAAGATCCAAAGGGTTTAGTAAGGCTTCAAAGAGTGATGAAAGGGCAGGGTGTCAAACGGCAGACAAAGAATGCAACGGAATACATGCAGCTTATGGTTCGAGTTCAGTCTCAAATTCAATCACGGAGGATCCAAATGCTCGAAAATCAAGTACGGCGTCAAGCTCAAAACAAAGACGCGGAGAGTAACTTTGGGAAATGGAGTCGGGCTGTAAGTTCATTTCACTTCTATCCATCTCATCTACTGAGCCACGTTAACTCAGACTCAGATGAAGATAAAGAATTTGGATCTGAATACTAATTGTGATCGTCTGTGTAGTCTGAGGCAGGAAACAATGACTGGGATGACAGCTTCCTCACGAAAGAAGAAGTTGAATCGAGGTTACAGAGGAAAGCTTATGCTGCTGCCAAGCGAGAAAGAGCCATGTCCTATGCTTATTCTCACCAGGTACTTCACTCTAGAAAGTACAAACACTTGGTTTTGCCCCATTTCTATTTGTTGTTTTATCACCGAGGCTAAGACATTCTTGCCAAATCCATCTCTTGTCGAGTGCCATGTTTATGAAAAATACAAGAAGCTGACCTATATGAACGCTTTTCAATTTTCATTTGTCTCATATTCCTGACAGCCGTGGAAGTCCACACATAAGTCTGCACAAGCAGCTCTTACAGATATTAAACCCAACGGGCTCCGATGGTGGCGGAACTGGTTAGAATACCAAATCCCTTCCACGACTCCTCCATCAGAGAGCCAAGCAATAAAGAATTTCCAGTTCACCCCCCCAAGGCCACGCTCGGAGATGAAGCCTAGCACGCGGCCACAATCAAGCAGCAGCAGCAGGCAGCAAACTCGATTCCCGGTGTTCGACATCAACATGGACACCCCGACACCGAAGTCAACAAGATCAGCAGTTACCGTGATGAGGAGTAAAACACCCCAAATGAACACCCCAGGTCGATCCAAGTACCCGAGAGCACGAGCTGGTGGAGCAGAGTCCCCCTTCAACTTGCCTCTGAAAGATGATGACAGCCTGACAAGCAGCCAGCCATTTTCAGCCCCGAACTACATGACCCCGACGGTCTCCGCCAAAGCCAAGGTACGAGCGACGAGCAATCCGAAGGAGAGGGTTCCGGGGACGCCAAGCAGCGAGAAGAGGAGGATGTCGTCCCCCCTGGCGCAAGGCATTGGTTCTTTCAAGTGGAACAAAGGCTCATTCTTCTCAAGCAACAACAAGGACTCTACTTCTATAGGGAACTTGAGCGTGGATTCTACTACTTCCATGCCTGCTACTTTTGGAAGGAAGCCATTTAACCGATTTGTGTGACTTGTTTTGTAACAATATTTTTTATTATTTTTCCTTGTTATTTTCTTGGGTTTTATTTGATTGGTGTCGTGTTGATGATTTTTTTTTATTTTTATAAATACGTGTTGATGATATTGAAGTTACAGAATGTTGATGTAAAATATGAGAAAAAGGAAAAGGAAACACAGGAAGTGATGGTTTGAATGTAACAGTTGAGAGGTTTGTTTATTATAACAAATTGTTCCCACTTATGATGGAAATAATACCCAAAAGGAAAATCAGTCATAAATATTTCAGTGGTTGATATTATTATGGAACTCGATATTAAACATCAAGATATAATAATACTATAATAGTTGTTTGGTTGGTGGATCTGGGAGAAGCTGGGGAAGAGAAGCCCATGAAAGGAAAGAAATAGCAGGGTTTTAAAAAATGCGGTCCGACCGCCAAACGGACCCAAATCCGTTCCGGGTTTATGCAAAAAAATGCCCACCGGTTGAACTGTCCAAAATTTGGACTGGTCAGACGTTTTGCTCCAAAAATCTCGTCGAACCAGGTGGTTCGACCGGAAAATCCTGATTTTTTATATATTTTATATTTGATTCAAAATTATCCATTAATTTGAATACTTTATTTGCTATATTTTTTAAAATTGGTATTTTTAGATGTTAGTTTTTAATATATTAGATTATTATTAGGTTATTATATAAATTATTTACTTGTATACATATATATATTTCAAAAAATTTTAAAAAAATAAAAGGGAAAAAATACCGGTTCGACCTCTGGCCCGTTTTTTAAACCCTGAGAAAGAGCAATAAATATCAATAGACAATAATCCCAATTGCAGTTCGTTGGTTGTCGATATAATCATATAATCCCCCACATAAGCCCAACAACGAGATAGGGTAGGGGTCCACCACTAAGGTCTTGTACAGTACTAGGCTGGTTAGATATGTACTTCTAAGTTGGCTTTGAAAAGCATACTAAGTGGTTCTTCTTTAGGTTGGAATTTTTTTTTCTTTGTAAAACAACAAAGTTTATTACCATATAAAATCTTATAATTTATATCACCTCACCTAAATTTTAGGTGGCAAAAGAAAATGGTTGTTGATGGTAAGATGAAATGAAACTCAAAGGGCATCAACCACATTGCAAGCACTAGTAAATGACTAAATTCCATGGTTGGGCCTGGCTTTGTGCTATAGCCTACAAGCTATGGCCCATGGTACTTGGACGACCCCTACCTAGTTAAGAAACTAGGATCTCTAGATTCATCTATCTCCACTTGAGACCATACTAAGATCGTGCTAGCACTAAACTTGGCCAGCGGTTCAACCACTTTTGACCACCGGTTACAAAACAGTAAAAAAAAAAATAGTTCTATCAGATTAAAATTGATCAAACTAAAATTTTAATACTTGTACATTGTAAATTTTCAAATGGGATTAGAATGTACGCATACTTGAATTATAATATTTAATATAATTAACACTATATACCTCTTTTAAAAATCACCTCTTGAATCGGATTAACCGGAAAATGGGAAGAATTCCGAAAAGGGTAAATTGCCCTCCCGTCCACTCATCTTCCTTCTCTAACTTCTCTTCCTTCTCCGGTTCTACACGTTGATATGGAGGAAGAGGGAGGGGCAATTTGGTCATTTTAGGTCTCCGGTCGCCGGAGTTTTTTTCCGATTCCGGCACTAGGGACCTTAGAGTGCTATTAAATCAAATCTGGAGGACGAAATCATCATTTTTGAAACAGTAGGGAAAAAATAGTAATTTAAGCAAAGGAGAGGGACGGGAGGGCAATTTACTCTTCCGAAAATGTTATCTGAAATTGCCGACCTCATTCCAGGGGAGTGGATACGATGCAAAGGATTGATATCCTCCCTATATAGGGAGGAGGCTAAATGTGTAAATTACCCATTATTCAATCACTTTTTCTCTCTCCTTCCATGTTTCTTCTACTTTTCTGACTTTTCATCTTCCAACAACATCTTTAGTTGCATTACTGGTTTGTTTTGTTGCATTGGTGGTTTATTTGGTTGCATTGCTGGTTCAGTTGGTTGTATTACTGGTTTATTTGGTTGCATTACTGGTTAATTTGGTTGCATTGTTGGTTTGTTTGGTTGTATTGCTGGTTTTATTAGTTTCAATACTGGTTTGAGGAGTTGCATTGCTGGCTTAAGGGATTGAATTACTGGTTTTTTTGGTTGCAATAATGGTTTGTTCAATCGTATTACTGGTTTGCTTTGTTGCATTGGTGATTATTTGGTTGCATTGTTTGTTCTGTTGGTTGCATTGCTGGTTTGTTTGGTTGTATTGCTGGTTTCATTTGTTCTAATGCTGGTTTGAGGGGTTGCATTCCTGGTTTAAGGGATTGAATTACTGGTTTTTTGGTTGCATTAATGGTTTGTTCAGTTGTATTACTCGTTTGTTTTGTTGCATTGATGGTTTATTTGGTTGCATTGCTGGTTCAGTTGGTTGCATTGCTGGTTTGTTGGTTGTATTGCTGGTTTCATTGGTTCCAATGCTGGTTTGAGGGGTTGCATTGCTGGTTTAAGAGATTGAATTACTGGTTTTTTTGGTTGCATTGCTGGTTTCACGAGACCGACGAGGCCGGGACAATGTGAACAGTTTTTTTCAAATTTTCTTTTGCTAATTAATTGCTGGTTCAAAATTTAAAAATCCCTAAAAAGTATCAATCATTACTTTAAAAAGTAGGAACTACTACCTAAAAAGTAGGAAACATTAATTATTAAGATTTATTAGTTTTGAACAAAAGTCTTAAATGCCCTTGGTAATTAATAGCCATTAGATCAGAATATTTAAGAATATATTCCGATCTAATGGCCCAAATCGTAGTACCTATATAGGGAGAGTTTTAATCATTGGCACCCAATCCAATCTCTCATTCCAGAATCACGATCAAATTGTTATCTGAAAAAGAAGAGGACGAATTGTGGAGAGGGGGTAAAATTAAATTACGTATAGACAAAATCAGCAACGGAGAAAACCAACGGCCGGTGGCGGAAACCATGCAACTTGTTCCACATTCCAAGTGGCATATTCTTCTCCCAATGGTACCTAACTTATTATTAACCAACATATACTTAGATAAATTAGTGAGAATATTGATATAATTTAACCATATTTAAAATTCGGCCATTAATAACACAACATTCAGTTGAAACGTTTTCTCAATTTTCAAATATCACACTTTCAAAACTGAAGTATTCGGTCTAATAGTTACTAATTTGATATAAAACAAAAATCAAATTAATTACTATAATAAGCTCCTTCACCTCACCCGCCTCTATCAAACTCTTACCATTGTTTTCTTCTTCTGTTATTATTATTTGTTTTCTAATCATTTCAGGTTCCTGTGACGTATGCATTAAAATATACACAAACTCCAATTACGACAAATCAACCCTATGACACAATGTACCCCCAACTCCATAAATTAATTACCTCTCTATTCTCAATCTTTTTTACTTCTCTCCAAACTAAAACAACGAGGCAGCTTGCTTCTTTTAAAGGGTGAAATGTGGAGCTTAGTATTATATTTAAAAATTCCGTTTACAAACTTCAAAAGGGTGGTTATGAACTCAAATCATTTAAAAAAAGTGCACCACTGTCTAGAAAATTTATAAAGTTTATGGCTTACCAATTCTAAAATTATAACACTATCTAAGTACAAATTCTTCATGATTATCGAAATTCGAAAGATAGAGAACGATGGTCTCACTGTCTTTACTAAATTAAATCTTTATTTCCACAAAAGAAGGGTTGAAATAAATGGCAAGAAAATACTTTCCTATTTTTGTTGTTTGTTGAAACTAATTTGCGACTCATTTGTCAAAATAAATAAAATAGTAAATACGAGGGGCGGGGAAAACGGAAATGGTAGTGGATGTAATTAAAAGGAGAGGGGAGGGCAAATAAAAGAGAGTGACACGTGTACAAGAGCCCTATAAAAACTGTAAACCACTAAGACAAGTGGAGTGGGGTTGTCGTTTATCGTACTTGCCCCTATTTATACCGTCTTCTTCCTCCTCTCTCCTTCCCCCTTTGAGTTCTGTGGCGGAGACAAAACCTCAGAGCCACTACCGTAACACACTCTAGAGAGAGAGAGAGAGAGAGAGAGAGAGGAGGAGGAAGGAACCAAAGAAGGTGCTCAAGAAACCAGAGCTTTTGAGGGCTAAAGTAGCCATTTTTGCCAGGAAAAATGGCGCTGAAACTGAACCCATTTCTGTCGCAACCACAAAAGTTGCCGTGTTTCGGGCTCCCCCCAACGGGCGGTCGTAGATCTCCCAAGGTCTGTATGGCCTCCACTCTCAAGACTGGGACCAGGTGACCAACCACATGCTTCTTCCTTTTTTTTGGTTCTTTTTCTTGCATTTTCTTGGCTGAAGATTCAACCTTTGCATGTATTACCTTCCGATGGGATCTGGGTTCTCGTTATTTACCCTCCGTAATCGCGTCCCGGTTGGCTTTCCTTGTGCTGCTTTGCGTTCCCTTGTGGGTTTCTACTTAGTAGCGTTGGCTTGTATGAGTTATTTACTCTGTCTCAATTTGGTGCACGTTTCCTATTACAATCTCCTCTTGTTGGTTGTTGGCTATTAATATTTAAGCGTGTTTTAGACAGTCCTTTAGTCGTTTTCTTTTCTGATCAATCCTGAAGTTTGCGATTATAACACCAGAGGATCAATCCTTATTGGATGCATTGAGGTGCTTCCATGCTGTTCAACTTCTTGGGTCAGTTGACGATTATTGTGCTTGTACCTTTCTCTCCCGTGGTTAAATTGGTTACGAGGTGGTTGAGAATTTTTTTCTTTCTAAAACGTAATTTTGATTACTTCTGTCCGTGGAGAGAAGATCTTTTGATTGTTGCGATTTATCTTCACTGTAAAACCCTCAACTTTGGGGGTATTCTTCATCGTCCAGGTGTCTGTATTCATATGACGCCCACTCTGTTAAATGCAGATGAAAGTTGCTGGTTTTTGCTCTGGTTAATAGTTCTGTAAGATTGA
Organism: Hypericum perforatum; assembly: GCA_012979155.1. Lineage (NCBI taxonomy): Eukaryota > Viridiplantae > Streptophyta > Magnoliopsida > Malpighiales > Hypericaceae > Hypericum > Hypericum perforatum. The sequence goes on along the minus strand of SOPF01027275.1, from coordinate 31,672 downwards.
GGTTCGGAAGATTATTATATAGCTTTCTTTCTGCTGTCATGCCTGAACTCTCATTTAAACCAAAGGGTTCAAGTATCTGATGTCTGCTTCCTTATACACCTGTCACTATGCATGCCCTTCATTTGACAGAGCCAGATGGTCACAGGCTATATTAATTGTATTTTCTAGGGTATTTCACTGTATTTTATGGTGTCGGCAGTGTAGATAGTTGGTGGGTAGTTGTTAAGATGCTTTAGGAGATAGTTCCCCTCATTGCATGTTGCAAGAATCTTTGACCTTTTCCGGGTTCTTCTGCTCTTAATTGTTTAGGAATTTCCTTTCACAAATGGTCTTAGGGAGGTTGTTTAGTAGTCTTTATGTTGGGGCAATTTTCTTCTCCACTTCTTACAGGCTCGCATCTTTCTTTAGTAGTATTAATTAAATCTTTGAACAGTGCTTATGCTGGTATAATTTGAGCTGAAAATGGCTATTAGATTACTTGTCTATTAGACTGCATTTTGTCTTCTCTTCTTAGGTTGGTGGGTTTATGTTAAACTTTCTAACTTGTGCCAGGAGGTAATGTCCAAGTGACTAATATTTTTTTTTAGATTTTATATATATGTTGGTCTTTTTCTTGATTTTGGCAATTATTAGTCAACCACTTTTCCCCTGTCTACTTATTTTTTAACTTTACCTGGCCTTTTTTATATTCTTGGAAGGAAACCCAGATTTCATTCCAAGGTGGTTAGCTGCTTGCATATTTTTCTTATGTGAGACAATAAGGTTGTTTTGAATTAAAGGTCAGTAGCACCATGCTGTCATGGTCTCGACTACTGAACGTTGAGGTCATCCAAGTTAATTTGGAGGGTGGAAACATACTATAACAAGTGACTGTGCAGTTTTAAATCTTCTTATTCACATGGACATTCGGCCAGATTGTGGTATAAGCTACTTATGTCACCTCCTGAGATGTTCTAGCGCTTTGCATTAATAAGTCACGCTAGAGATAGCTGACTGCAATGTGCATGCAATAAATCCACTTGGACAATTGAGAGATATAATAGCAAATGCTATATGAATAATATTTCAAACTTTTTCGTGGACGAATATTAAACTAAACAGCTCTCGCTCTCTGCATGTTAAAATTTAGAGACGTGTGCCTGGAAAATGACATGCTAGTTCGTTGTATATTTATGACCTCCTTATGGAAGTTGATCAAAACAGTGTGTTCCACCATTGCCAAATCTGATTTCTTTGTTACTTCTATCAGCACTTCATTTTGTGTATATAGTTGAATAGGTTAAAGAGCATTGAGCTGGTTACATCTCTACCTTGTTAACTTGTCAGAGTTGAGTACATATTCTTGAGAGTGAATTCCAACTTCGATACTCGTTAAGATTCATCTACACTATGCAGGGAGGTAGAGAACCTGAAGAAGCCTTTCACGCCGCCACGGGAGGTGCATGTTCAAGTTAGCCACTCTATGGCACCTGAGAAGATTGAGATCTTCAAGTCTTTGGAGGGCTGGGCTGAAGAGAATATACTTGTTCATCTGAAGCCTGTAGAAAAGTGTTGGCAACCACAGGATTTTCTGCCAGATCCAGCCTCTGATGGATTTGAGGAACAAGTCAGGGAACTTAGAGAAAGAGCAAAGGAGATTCCAGATGATTACTATGTTGTTTTAGTTGGGGACATGATCACTGAAGAGGCTCTTCCTACTTATCAGACAATGCTAAATACGTTGGATGGTGTTCGGGATGAAACCGGTGCTAGCCCTACATCTTGGGCGATCTGGACCCGTGCATGGACTGCAGAAGAGAATAGGCATGGTGATCTCCTAAATAAGTACCTTTACCTATCTGGACGAGTGGACATGAGGCAGATAGAGAAGACAATTCAGTATTTGATTGGCTCGGGAATGGTAAGTTCTGGAAACACATTAATGATAGTGATAAAATAGTTGGTTATTCAATTCTCTTGTCTAATTGGATTGTTTTACTTTGAATGATAGGACCCACGGACAGAAAATAATCCGTACTTGGGATTTATTTACACTTCTTTCCAAGAAAGAGCGACTTTCATCTCCCATGGCAACACAGCTAGGCATGCCAAGGATCACGGGGACTTAAAACTGGCTCAAATATGTGGCATCATTGCAGCGGATGAGAGGCGCCATGAGACAGCCTACACTAAGATAGTGGAGAAACTCTTTGAGATTGATGCCGATGGAACCGTGATGGCTTTTGCAGACATGATGAGGAAGAAAATTTCGATGCCAGCACACTTGATGTATGATGGTCGCGAAGACAATCTGTTCGATAACTTCTCGGCAGTTGCTCAGCGCCTTGGAGTTTACACTGCTAGAGACTATGCAGATATTTTGGAGTTCTTGGTAGGAAGATGGAAGGTGGGGTCTCTTACTGGACTATCAGGCGAGGGGCAGAAAGCTCAAGATTATGTGTGCGGGCTAGCACCGAGAATTCGAAGGCTGGAAGAGAGAGCTCAAGGAAGGGTTAAGCAGGCGCCTGCTGTTCCTTTCAGTTGGATTTTTGATCGGCAAGTGAAGCTCTAGGTGCAGAAGTAGGAAAAGAACAATGGGTCATGATCACAATCTTCAAGGTCCTCTCCAGACAGTCCAGAGATAGTTTCAATGGGTCTTATAATGGTTGTTTCTCGTGCGGTCCCTGTTCGGGTAGGCATCGACAGAGGCGACTGTAGTTTTGGTGTCTTTTAATTGCTGCTATATTGTGATGAACCTGATTAGTGCGGTGGGTGTTCTGCCTATGTTCTTAGTGTGAACAAAACAATCCTCTTTGGCAATTTGGAGGATGTTAACAATCTTCATGGTCCTGCAAGTAATCGAATATTCAATTGTGGCCAAAAGTTGAGACTAGAAGAATGAACTACTATGCTCAGTCAAAAGCGAACAATTTGGATTCAGATGCGCCAATTAACAACCGAAAGAGTAATATTGTAATCAAATCTCGAAACTAGAAAACTCAAGAGGCTGCGATTCCTATAGCTCCAATGCCCCAAGTGTACGAATCCTAAATAACACCCAACCCTGCAAGTATTCTGCAGTACATATAATGCATGTAACACTTGCATCTTCTATTCTACCGAAGCTTCAAGAAAGAGTTAGCCTGGCCAATGCTTATTTTCTGGTTAACGTCATTGCTTCTTATCTGGAAAGATAAGTTTATACCCCATAGGCCTTGTATCTCTGCACATTGGCCGCACGGAGGAGGCGTGCTCAATTACAGAAGATCATGCCTTGACTTGCACTTGTCTTGGTCCATTTTCTGGCATCAACAGCCCGCGGTCCTCCTCTTTCTCTCCAGACTTGCCATAATGAGCTTCAGGCTTGCTCTGATAGAGTGGGTTTGACGTGAGAACCCGCAGCCCCGATTCCCTGCCAATCTCCAAAACTTCGGGCAGGCCATTGATGCAGCCCTTGGACATGCCAACATCGATCCTAATAGCCTTGCCATTGCATGCGGCATTGATCCCTCCCTCCTGAATCGTATGCCCCATGATCATCCGCCTGGCCCCAGGGATCGTCGCGAGCACATGTTCGAGAGCAGAGCAGTCACACCTACTTGCCACCTCATCGGAGAACTTCCGCAGCCAAACCACTGCGTTCCTCCCTCTACAATAACCCGGGGCGGCGTCCGGCCCCCCACTCAACCCACGAATCCAATCCCTAACCTCGGCATTGATCCCCTCCAGTCCGTGCTCAACCACGTGCTCCTTCAACAACCCACCGTGAACGAAAACAGACTCCCCGATCACTACAACCGTCGCGTTTCTGGCCAGAAACCTCTCCGCAATGGGTCCGTTGGGCCTCAATGCAGCGATCCTACTCCGAAAACCACTAAAGAACTCTCCTTTCACCTTGGGGAAGGTCAAGGGAATCCCTTGAAAAATGTCTTTTCCCTTTCCCAAGCCAAGACACGAGCTTTTCATCCTCTCCCCTAAATTGTACCAAAAGGTCCACTCTTTGAACTCCTCTAACCCTAATTTCGTCACGTACCTGAAGTCCCCCTGTACGTTCATGATCTCGTGGTTGCCGTTCATGGTGATGACGTCGCCGCCAGCCTTGACGGCCTCGCGCCGGAGCCGCTCGAGGTAGTAGAGGGCTTTGATCTCGTCGGCGCCGCGGTCGAGGACGTCGCCGACCTGGACGACGGTGGTGGAGCCGCCGGACCAGCGGTCGTGGGAGTCGATGAGGCCGGCGAGGCGGAGGGCTTGTTTGGTCTTGTCGAGGTCGCCGTGGATGTCGCCGATGGCGACGAGGCGGTCGGGCTGGGGGTAGTGGGTTCGGATGAGGTCATCGGAGGGGAGAGGAGGAGGCGGCGGGAGGAAGAGGCCGCCGCTGACGGAGAAGTCAACAAAGGCGTCTACGAATGAGGCCAGCTGCTTGGGGACGTCTCTGCACTCTCCTTCCATCTCTCTCTCCTCCTATGTTTATGATTCTTTTTCATACACCTGTTTTAATAAAACAATAAATAGTCATTATATAGTTTTTTTTTAGAATCCTAATCTATTACATGTTGAGAACCCATGACCTAATCTAATAACTATAGTCATTATATAGTTATTAGTGTGTATTAACTACAAAATCATGGTCCATTTCAAAAAAATGCAAGGCACACACTTAAACGATGGCTTTCAATTTCGTGCAGGGTTGCTGTTGACCATGAAGTTCTTTTAAAATGGACCATGACTTTGAACCACATGTTGCTAAGTGTCAAATTATCTTCTATTTTATTTTACACTATCAATATTTTTTTTGCTTGTCACATTATTTCCATCAAAAATTTATGTTAGACTATCAATGACTAAGATCAAGTAGCATCCGTTGTTTGGCAAATTTAATTTTATCCAGTTTCACAAACTTATGAATATCAAAGTATATCTCCATATTGATAAACCACGTAATGAATTTCTTTCTCGAAATTCTTCGATTGAGATTAGGAAGATCACACAAAGTAGGAATATGCATCTTGGATACGTGATATATTTTTAATTAAGCCTAAAAAGGATCAATTTGAGACTTTCCAAAATAAGTAGTGACTAATCTGTAAATATACCCCACTACTAAATTTCCAATCGACCCACACACTGACAACTTCAGAGTAGTCCTTAGACCATCCGCATTGGTGCCCCCGCTACAGTGCGCCCTGGGCGCCACGTCAGCCGCGCCCCTGCTCTCAGTTTTCAGCCCACAGTGGTGCCCCTGCTACAGTGCCACGCCCTAGGCGTCACGTCAGCTTTTTTCTCAGCTCAGCTTTTTTAAAATTCAGCTAACTGTATCAAACTCGAGTATTTTTCCGTGTTTATTTCAAAGTGCGAAATTTTACGAAATAGAAATTTTATAAAATTCAAAATATATTACTTATATTTTTCAATTAAATATAATATATTATTTAAATATATAAGTGCATGAGTTAGGGTTTAAGGTTAGGATTAGAGTTAGGATTATGGTTAGGGTAAAGGTTAGAGTTTAGAGTTTATAATTTACATAAAATTATACTACATTCTATAATTTATATTAAATTATATTAAAATAAACTTTATATCAAATTACATAACAAGGGTTTAGGGTTATCAAGGGTTTAAGGGTTAGGTTTTAAATGGTTTAAGGTTTAAGGGTTAGGTTTTAAAGGGTTTAGGTTTTAAGGGTTAGGTTATCAAATAACATATAAATTACATAAAAATACATAATTTATATCAAATAACATAAAAATTACATAAAAATATCAAAATTACATCAAATTACATAAAAATACAAATTTACATCAAATTTATACCAAATTACATAAAAACACAAAATTTATATCAAATTACATAATTTATCTCATATATCATAATTTAAACAATACAAAATGAGATTATTGTACTAAACTAATTTTATAAAATTATGAAAAATAGTAAATATATTTATATATATCAAACATAATATTGTAAAATTGTATAAATATTTTTTAAATTACAATTTTTTTAATCCAAAAAGTCTAATTATTATGATTAAAAAATAGTATAAAATTAACAAAAAATTATTAAAAAAATTTAATTGCACAAAAAAGTCAAAAAAATAAAAGAAATTTTTAGATTTTTTCCGAATTTTTCCGAATTTTTTTTATTTTTTTAAAAAAATAAAAAAATAAAAAAATATTACCCCGGGCGACGTGGCCCAATCAGAGGGGGCCACGTCGCCCGGGGCGTGACGCCCCTGTCGGGGCGAGGCGCGCCCTGACTGACACGCGTGGCGCCGCGCGTGTCAGGTCGCCTCCAATCAGGAGGCGACACGTGGCACCCCCGGGGCGCGCACCATGACCGCTGCGGGTGTTCTTAGTGAACTCTCTCAAATTTCAATCAGATCAAAATAAGGAATAACTTCTAATTAATAAATAATTATTAAAATAATAAATTATAATTACTATTTATTGAAAACTATAAGAAACATAATGCATATAATTTTACTATAATAAAAATTGTAATAACAATTAAAATACTGTAGAAAGAAGACCACTCTCCAAATTCTACAAAATCCTCCTATATTGAGACACTACAACGAGATCCTCTTCCGCCGTTCTCCTCCCCTCGCCTCTTTCTTTTTGTTTCATCTTCTTCTCTTTTCTCCTCTCCTCTTTTAGAGAGGCTATCTCCGGGTTCGTCCGGCCAATCTCCGGCTTCGTCCGGCCAATCTCCGGCTTCGTCCGGCTTCTTCTACCTTCCGACCACCACTCCGGCCACCATCGTCCACCGCTCCGACAGCCGCTCCGACCACAGCTCAGACCACAGTCCCTACCTCTAGTTCGACCTCCGCCTCGACCACCGCTCCGACCTTCGCTCCGACCACAGCTCAGACCAAAGCTCCGACCTCCGGTTTGACCACTACCCAACCTCAGCCACAGACCATCGTTCCGACCTCAGCCGCCTACCACCGAGCCGAGTTCCGCCCGGACCACAGCCCCGACTTCCACTCTTACCTCCGTCGACCGAGTCAACCCGTAGCCGACCTCTTAAGCCCGTCTTCCAGCTACTGGCCTCGTCTTCAGTTCGTCTAGGAGGCTCGCTTATGCTACCCGGGGGGTTGGTCACCGTCGACCTCCTCCCCGGCTGTCTGTATTTATTATTATGTTTTCTCGTTTATGTTGTGTTGTTTGTTGCTCCGAGCCACATTTGTTTAGTGGTCTCGTGTTCTGTCGGTTTATTTTCTGTTGTTGCTTTAGTCACTGTTGCTATGTTTTGAGATCCGTTCGGATCTCGATTCATGTCCGTTGCTTGCGGGTGGAGAGCCTTGCCTCGGTCGATTTACATCGATCTTGGCATTCTGCTGAGTTAACGCTCAGTTGTCCTCTCGACTCTGTCGTGAGATTTAATTCCGAACTTAGTTTCGGTAGAACCCCGCCTCGATCAATGACACTTGTGTCTATTCGATCGCCCTTCGATTCCATCTTGTGCCACCTTGTTCGCGTCGGTCTTGTTTCGAGTCTGTTTCGATTTGCTCGTATCCTTTTTACTTTCGTTGTAACGTGACTTTTAATATAGGCTATGCGCCACTTTCTCTCAAAAAAAAAAGAGACACTACAACGAGATGCTCTCAACCACCCGTTACAACCAAATCTGCAACAAATAGAAAGAAGACCAAATTCAATCAGCTTAACTTGCCTTTTCATGTTATTTTCTGGCAAATAATCAAAGCTTGACCCTAAAATGCTTCGTAGAATGGAAGCAAAAGCTTCGATCGCTTGTGGAGGTGGCTTGAAAAATTCGAGTAAACAAGATAAAATTCGAAAGAAACATTCCAACCCGGGACCTCGAAATCCTTGTTCTTGAGCTATATAAAAACACTAGACGATGCTGACATTCTGCATTTGTTTTATAAATTATATTAGACTTTGTTTTTTTTTACACAAAATTTTCTTTTGCGACAAAGGATAAAAATTGACATAGCTCTATGTGGATCCTTAACTACAAAATATTTTGCTTCACGGATAGAATCATCAAACGGCGGTCTCCTCACTTTTCTTCCAAGCTGGATTAAATCATCAAATTAGCCAATTGATTTCATGACAAGACGGAAGAAAGTTGTAAAAATGTGATCGGAGAGAAGACCAAACTTGATAAGTAGATAGAGAGTAGTAGTAATAATATGAATCGAATCAAAGAATTACACACACAAAAAGAAACCAATGCAAATACACACATTACATTAGTAGGCTTTATAGAAATGGCATCTTTTTCGCTTAAAAACTCAGACTTGGAAGGGCTTCCAAGCTGCCCAGCTCTTGTTGACTTCGGAGTCCCGGTCAACTCCAGCGCCGCTGCTTCCGCTGTTGTGTTGGCCCTCCATGAAGCCGTAGTAGCGGAGCAAGAAAGCGAGGGTCAACGCCACCCACTCGAGGCAGAAAGTCAACAGGCAGAGCCCCCCTGCCATCTTGAGGATGACCCCGCCGTCGTCCTCCCGGACGTAAGACTTGAGGTAGCCAAGGAAGTCCCCAGTCTGGGTAAAAATGAGGACCCCAACGGACCCCTGGAAGATGGCAGTGAGTGAGGTGCCCACCATGTGGACCGCGTACCACCGGTTGGAGCTCGAGGTGGCTACATGACAACCCGAGACGGCACCTATGATGGTGGAGGCGTGGAGGAGGATGAAGAAGAAACCGCACACGGAGGGGATCAGGCGGAGGGAGAGAGTGAGGAAGATGCAGCTCGATGCCGCGCTGAGGAGCAGGTAGTTGGTCACAACGAAGGCCTTGTGGGTCTTGTGGTGGGACTGGGTCACCGAGTTCTCGCTGTGGCTGTGGATGGAGAGCCCCATTCTTTAACTTAGAAGTTTTAGACGGTATTGAGTTTTGTTTCGTTCGGGTAAAATGAAGGATAGTTGGAATGGGGAGAAGGGTAGTGGGTGCGGGGTGTTTATAATAGAGTGAGACGAGGGAAATTCGACCGTTGCACAAGGACATGGACTATCTTTCCTAACGGCTAGATCGTAGCTGTTAATCCGATCGATGATGCCTTTTTTTAATTTAATTTCTTCTGTTGACTAGGTTGCTACAAAGTGAAAATTGTCCGTTTTCACATTGGGAAATAATGTTTCCAACGGCTACTTCCAACTTGCTTTAGCGTACCATTTGACGGATCTGGGAGGGGATCCAAGGAGGAAACAAATGACACTCAGAAATGAGAAAAACCACCCATAGGAATGAAGGCTTCATTTAAAAAACATTCTATAGAAATGGTTATGCGTAGGATATAATAATGTCATTTGATTATAAGAAATACTGTGAATGCAATTGGTTTGTTAACTAAAAAATTTAATAAAAACAAACTTAAGGAAGCAAATCTAAAAATAATTCAAATTTAATATTATGTTTCGAATTAATATACATATATTATTTCCATATTATTCTAAAAAATAGAAATAGAGTAGGATCAAAATTTCGATCTAGACGATGAAAATAAATGGACATTCAACCCTTTAGAGTCTGAATTCCGGTAAACCCTAAGTTTCTAATTTTTCAATTTTAATTATCTACCATCAATTGTACATTCACTAGTATGGTTATAAAGACTTCGTAAAAAGTTTAGATCTCCGGTATGGTTAATACTTGATATATGTGCAGTCAATTTGGCCCTTCTTAAAAAGGTTCAAGTTAAGTTGCTAGGACGAATTCAAAGGTGCGATGTGGACCACCCTGGTAATAAATAACAACGGAGGAGGCGCCTCCATTGGGAGAAAACTGTGTATCTGTTTCTACTGAAGCAACCTTCAAGTGATGCAGCCTTCAGCTATATTGGGACCAGAATTTACTCTCGGAATCACCCAATAGAATAACACAACCATCTTACAAGAATTTGATTCTTAACAGTTTAAAAGTATCATCACAACTCACAAGATCAAGAATCCAATGCAAAATCACTTGGAGGTTTGGACAAGATGAAAGCCAGGAACTACATTTGTGTTAAGACTAAGCAAGGTGGTAGGTACTAGAGCTGACATTAGACAACAGAAATCAGATCTCCCCCAGGTAGATCTGTTTGTCACTACCACAAGATCCAACAATGGGTTCAGAAGGATGAAAAACAGACTCATTGACGGACCCATTGTGACCAGGAAGCTTGAACAATATGCGACGGGAAGTCGTGTCCCATATGTAGACCATTCGGTCGGCACTCCCAGCAGTGACCTTGCTTCCATCGGGCGACCAGCCACACTTCAACAAGTTCTTCTCAAAATTGTGCTGGTGCCCTTCCAATATCTTCACACAACGGTTTTGCGGAGCGTAGGGACGCATATCCCATATACAGAGCTTACAGTCCATGCCATTGGTCAGAAGATACGAACCATCAGGGCTCAGCTGCATGCTCGTTATCATATCTTGATGGCCTTCAAGTTTCATGGTCACCTCACACTTTCGAATATCCCATACTTTAACATCATTGTCAATGCCACCAGTGAAGATCTTATCAGATGCATCAGAGAAACCAACAGCAGTGATCTGGTATTTGTCTGGAAACGTCTGGATTGCACCCCTCTGCCTCAGATCCCACAACTTTGCAGTCCCATCATCAGACCCGCTGACGACCAGTGGAGGCCCCCTCCGAGAAGGACAGCACGCATTAACAAAAGACGAGTGCTCTGCCATCTTCTTGATCTGCTTCCCTGTCTCGGCATCCCATGCCCTGACAGTTTTATCGGGGCTGGCGGATACGATCTGGGATCCATCAGTCGTCCAATGAAGATCCAGAACAGCATTCTTGTGCCCTTTAAGAACCATAAAATTCTTGCAATCTCCATGAACACGCCACAGAAAAATCTCCTTGTCGTGAGATCCAGAAGCAATAACATCTCCTGCTGGGTTGAACTTCATGGTATAAACGGCACTCTGGTGACCACTAAGTAACATGATGGGGGACTCCAAGCATGAGGTCCGTTGCTTCCCGTTAGGTCCAGGTCCTTGTGGACCTGCGTATACAGCAGTAGACAATTCCATAGGCCTTGGACCGGTGACGGACAAGGCACTTTCACCCTCCCTAGGAATGACTTGCATCATGGCCTCGCCTACAAATCCTGAATCAGAAGCAGCAATGTAAATAGACGTTGCAGACCCCTATCAATCAAGTCCTCTAAACCCAAAATCGATTATGGCATATACAGCCCAATCAAGCATCTCAGAGAAATTAAAAACCGAAAAAACAAGAAGAGAGACCTAACACAAGCAACCAAATACACGAGAATAAAGTCGGGCAGTCACCATGGACTACTACAATAATGCCAATGAAATCGAAGCAGCACGTAGTAAACGATGGTGTTTCACAAACTTCAGCGTGATACGAACACGAACGGGCAGGGTTTCCACAGAAAAAAATCAATGGGAAAGAAAAGTAGAGTTCTTCAACAACAACAGAGATTTAACAACTACAAAAAAAATTGGCATTGAAATGACATCCTTTTTAATCCAAAATGACATGTATTCCCAATATAAATCAACTACCAGAGAAAACTGAGAAAAGAGTCTTAATTGGGTAAACCTTAACCGCGAGGATCTTAATAAAGCCTAAACACTTGAACCCTGAGCAACGCACAGGAACGACCTCGAAGAAGCTAACCGAGCTAGAAACGAAGCCCTAGAAGTTAGGGTTTAGGGTTTTGAGCTTACCGGTGACCGGTCCCTTCTCTTCTCCTGCAAATTGCAATGGCTAGGACCGTAGGACGTGGAGGAGAAACCGAGAAAGGAAGGTGGACTATGGGCTTGATGGGCGAATTGGATCTCATCCGTTTCTGGGCCTTCTTTTGTTCAGTTCCATTGAGCGGCGGCCTATGGGCTTTCTTTTCTGTCCCCCTGAAATTTGAAAACGTGGATCCATCCATTGCCCATTCTTAGAAATACACCTGTTTAATACTGTACTACTAATTTTAGTGTATGTTTAAAATATTAAATCACTCACCGTATGATTCGACAAACAAAAAAATATCACTCACCGTATGAGAGATGCAATCTTTTATGAGTGGATCAAGTAATAGTACATTTAAATTTTCTTCAAAAATATACTCAATTTAGAATAGTCAAAGGTTAACAATTTATAAATAAAATATGAGATCCTGGCAATCTGAAAGATACAAATTACTAATGCATTACCATTGCAATAATGTAAAAATAGAAAATAATTAACCAATGACTATAATTTAAGTCATGTCAGGACACAGGAGTGCATGTTTCTTCTGTAAGGGTCACCGTATTTTCTCATCGTCTCTCCTTTTTTCCCTGGAATTGCCTTAGTCTTGGGAAAAGATTGTAGATAACAATTTCTTACCAACTGACTCGATAAGAGCAGAGCAAAGAAAAGTGATTGTCTTTGTCTCCACATAAGCAAGAATCTTAATGGAAAGATGAAGGATGATTCCTCCCCAAGTAATGTGAATAGGTGTCTGATGGCTCTGCCAAGACAAGTATGAAGCGGCAAAGTTGCAGCAGACTGGATCGGATGGATGCACCGAGTTCGCTGGAGTCGTGTGTTGATCAATCAATCCAGGAAAACATAAAGACAACGGCCCACCTGGTTGGAAGATTAAGAGTCCCTTGGGGGTTTTAGATACTACTAGGCGAGATCAATGCTTGCAGCAGGAAGCTTTTCAGTTATTAGTTCTACCGGTTCGATGATTTGGAGCCAATGTCTCATTGGATGTAAAAGTTAACTCTTTAACATAAGGGAGTTTCCATTTGTACTGCGAATGTCACGTGAGACGGTGCAATGAATGACCGAACGAGCTATATGCACCACTCCACATGAGTGCATCGGTCCTAAATCGGATGCTGCGAGAACATTAAAGCAGTGAAACCATGAGTCCCTCCCAAGCGTCCTTTTCTGCTATATTGACTAGTTTAAGTTTATACGCACTTGTACTTTGATCAATGTAAACTCAATTGTTTTAGTATACTGGTGGACCTCTTGGACAGATAGAACATGCCAAAAAGATTTGATTTGGAGGGAGAGAATGGTTGGCTTCCCCCTTAATTAGGCAAGCTTTTTTCCAACAGAGGCACGTTATAAAAGAGAGAGAAAATGCCTGCAGGCAGTTAGTTCTATCTGTTTGAACAAAGAAGATTCAGGAATTACAAATGCCAGAGGAATGCTAGGCGAGTCATTAAATGGTAAATAAGTACAAACACATTAGACCACTGGATCATGTCATGTGAGGAAAATTGACACAATCTTTTCCCCCTAAACTGCAATTGTCCTACCATTTCTGCTTGACTCCTCCTCAGTACGCATTTCTAACAAACCCTCCTCAGTACGCATTAAATGGTAAACAAGTACAAACACATTAGACCACTGGAGCATGTCATGATGTGAGGAAAAGTGACACGATCTTCCCCCTAAACTGCAATTGTCCTACCATTTCTGCTTGACTCCTCAGTACGCATTTCTAACAAACACATTAGACCACTGGAGCATGTCATGTGAAGAAAAGTGACACGATCTTCCCCCTAAACTGCAATTGTCCTACCATTTCTGCTTGACTTCTCAGTACGCATTTCTAACAAACCATCTCCCCCATATACATTATTATGATGAAATACGGGCTAAATTATAATTGGATTACCGCTACAACTTGAGAGGAAGAAGGTGCGAGGAGCTTTTTATTTTGATCTGTGAACAAGTCAAGTTGGACAAGTCTAAATGCATCATAGAATGGAAGCGCAAGGTCTGCCTTCAATCAAGTAACATACGACAGAACCGATCACCGGTGGATGTGCCTTAACAAGATAGGAAGAAGATATTATAAAATTGTGATTGGAGAGAACACTAAACTTCATAATAGATTCCGAGTAATATGAAACGAATCAAAGAATTACGCACACAATACTAAACCAATGCAAATACACCAAATTACATCAATAGGATAAAAATGGCGTCTTTTTTGTTTAAACACTCAGACTTGGAAGGGCTTCCAAGCTGCCCAGCTCCTGTTGACCTCGGAGTCCCGGTCAACTCCAGAACCGCTGTTGTGGTGTCCCTCCATGAATCCGTAGTAGCGGAGCAAGAAGGCAAGCGTCAACGCCACCCACTCGAGGCAGAAAGTCAACAGGCAGAGACCCCCAGCCATCTTGAGGATAACCCCGCCGTCCTCCTCCCGGACGTACGATTTGAGGTAACCGAGGAAGTCCCCCGTCTGGGTGAAGATGAGGACCCCAACGGAACCCTGGAAGATGGCGGTGAGGGAGGTGCCCACCATGTGGACCGCGTACCACCGATTGGAGCTGGAGGTGGCCACGTGGCAACCCGAGACAGCACCCACGATGGTGCTGGCATGGAGGAGGATGAGGAAGAGGCCACAAACAGAGGGGATCAGGCGGAGGGACAGCGTAAGGAAGATGCAGCTCGACGCCGCGCTCAGCAGCAGGTAGTTGGTGACCACGAAGGCCTTGTGGGTCTTGTGGTGAGATTGGGTCACTGAGTTGTCGCTGTGGTTGTGAATCGAGAGCCCCATTTTTACTTAATATAATCCGGTGTATTTACTTGCGGAAGAGGATTCTCAGTGCGTAGAATAAATGTAGTTGGAAAAGAATGGTGGGGAGTGGAGAGTGGGTGAGGGTGTTTATATAGAGGGAGAGGAGGGAAATTCGACCGTTGGAAAAGGGTAGAGAGCAACTTTCCTAACGGCTACATTATAGCTAGTTAATTATCAATGCCTTTTTATGTTGACTTGTTTGCTACAAAGTGAAATTGCCCGTTTCCCTATTGGAAAAAATGTTTCCAACGGCTACTTTATGCTGGCTCTTGCAGACCATTTGTCGTGTAGGAAAGGGATCCAAGGAGGCAACAAACGACACTAAAATCAGTCAATTGTTGTAATGGCACAAGGTGTAAATAGATATGGTTTTACTTGGCAGCTTCAGTTTGACCTTTCTTAAACAAAGAAGGTTCAAGTTGAATTGCTTGGACGAACGAATAAAAAGTCGACAAATTGAACCAAGCTATATATGATGTAATCCATCCAAAAAAACCAATGACATAATTTCTGGTAACAGCTAACAACGGCGGACGTGGCTCCAAAGACACTTCGAGTGAGAAACCTGTGTATATATTTATACTGCAGCAACCTTCAAGTGATCCAGTTCTAGCTATATTGGGACCAAAACCTACTGCCGTGGACCCGTGGTACAAAAACAATATAGAGGCCAACAACATCTTCGATACGAGTCAGACAACAGCATAACGCAACCATACTACAAGGAATCGATTCTTATAATTTTGAAGTATCATCACAAGTTCGGGGAGTACCAAATTCATAGCAGACTCAATTGGAAGTGGGACAAGATGAAAGCCAGGAACTACTACAACTGTGTCAGACTATGCAAGGTGGTAGGTACTAGCTGACATTAGACAACAGCGAATCAGATCTCCCCAAGGTAGATCTGTTTGTCACTACCACAAGATCCAATGATGGGTTCAGAAGGATGAAAAACAGACTCATTTACAGACCCATTGTGACCAGGAAGCTTGAACAATATGCGGCGGGAAGTCGTGTCCCATATGTAGACCATTCGGTCGGCATTCCCAGCAGTAACCTTGCTTCCATCAGGCGACCAGCCACACTTTAACAAGTTCTTCTCAAAGTTGTGCAGGTGCCCTTCCAATATCTTCACACAACGGTTTTGCGGAGCATAGGGACGCATATCCCATATACAGAGCTTACAGTCCATGCCATTGGTCAGAAGATACGAACCATCAGGGCTCAGCTGCATGCTGGTTATCATATCTTGATGGCCTTCAAGTTTCATGGTCACCTCACACTTCCGAATATCCCATACTTTAACATCATTGTCAATGCCACCAGTGAAGATCTTATCCGACGCATCAGAGAAACCAACAGCAGTGATCTGATATTTGTCCGGAAACGTCTGGATTGCACCCCTCTGCCTTAGATCCCACAACTTTGCAGTCCCATCATCAGACCCGCTGACGACCAGTGGAGGCCCCCTCCGAGAAGGACAGCACGCGTTAACAAAAGACGAGTGCTCTGCCATCTTCTTGATCTGCTTCCCTGTCTCGGCATCCCATGCCCTGACAGTTTTGTCGGGGCTGGCGGATACGATCTGGGATCCATCAGTGGTCCAATGAAGATCCAGAACAGCGTTCTTGTGCCCTTTAAGAACCATAAAATTCTTGCAATCTCCATGAACACGCCACAGAAAAATCTCCTTGTCGTGAGATCCAGAAGCAATGACATCTCCTGCTGGGTTGAACTTCATGGTATAAACGGCACTCTGGTGACCACTAAGTAACATGATGGGGGACTCCAAGCTTGAGGTCCGTTGCTTCCCGTTAGGTCCAGGTCCTTGTGGACCTGCGTATACAGCAGTAGACAATTCCATAGGCCTTGGACCAGTGACGGACAAGGCACTTTCACCCTCCCTAGGAATGACTTGCATCATGGCCTCTGATGTTTCTTGCACCTACAAATCCTGAACCAGAATTAGCAGTCAGCTAAACAGTAAACTATCCAAATGCGAATGGACATTGCAGACCCATATCCATCAAGCCCTCAAAACCCAAAACTGGTCATGACATTATGGGCCAAACAAGCATCTCGGAGAAAGCAAAAACTGAAAAATGCGAAGAGAGACATAACACAAGCAGATAAGGACTAACAGAATACCAACGATACCAGAGTGCAAAGTATTATTAAATGCTGGGGAATCACAAACTTCGGCGTGATAGAAAATACGATCAGACAATGAATCACAACAAACGAGAAATACAAAAGAAATAGTACTTCAACATAAGAAATTTCTAGCAGCCAGTAAGTAGTCTGATCAATTGTGAAAAGAAAAAAAGAAAAATAAATATTCGCATCAAAATTTCATTTCTTTAATAGGTAATCCAATCCCAATGACAGGTATTCGCAACTCAAGTAACGATAAGAAAGAAGAATCAGATTGTAACTTCCAAGGAGCAGCGAGATCAATTGAACAAGCATAAATAAGCTACCAGAAAAAATAAGAGAGAAGATGCTAAACCCTAGCGGCGAGGATCTTAATGGCTAATACTTTGAACCATTAGCAAAGTAAATGAAAGAGAAAGAATCACCAACGTGCGACGAAGTTCAACGAGCTAGAAATTAAGCCCTAGGAGTTAGGGTTTCAGCTCACCGGTCGGATATTGGGGAGACGGAGACAGAGAGGAGAGCCTCAGGGGATACCAGTGGCGACGAGTCTAGATCCTTCCCATTCTATGGAGGACGACGAGGGGATTCAATTTGGATTTGCTCGGCTAAATTGGATCCGTCAAATTGAATCCGTTTGGGCTTTTTTCTTCTGTTCCCTATGGGCCTTTGTTTTCTGTCCAATTTGACTTAATTTGGATCGCCGACGGTTGACATAATAATAGATATGCGAATTTACATGATTTTTTTGACTTAAAATTAAAATTTTCAGTTTCTAAAAGATTTAGAAATTGGAAATTAGCATAGGTTTGCATTTTTCCGCTTATTTTTACATGTATTTGACGTGTTATTAAGGTTATCTAACATTTCTTTACTATTATAAATCTTTGGTTATTCATATAATTACCAAAATCAACTCTAATTAACAGACAAGTATAATTAGCACAAACTGAACAGATAATTAAACATGCAAGCGTAGGAAAAAAAGTGTAGCTAAACTGAAGAGTTTGTCATCAAACATGTCAAATTAAAAATTTCGTTCACCTAAGTAACAAAAATAAAAACAAAATACACATAAATAAAAAATACTAGTCAGAGAGTACTTAAAGTGAAAGTTACCCAAAAAGAAAAGAGAGATAACTATAATAGATTTGAATTAAAGTGTTGAATGAAAAAAGGTATTTTTTGCAAAACCAAAAACTATTAAATTAAATTAAAAAATTTGTATTGATTAGTATCGAAAAAAGATTTTCTCGTAAAAATAAATAAAAAATACATATTATTATTATATAAAAAATATTATATTACATATAAAAAATATCAGTATAGAAAAAAAATGACAACACGATTTTCTCAAATTTTGTAACAGGATGACTTGTTGTACCCCATCCAAATCCATGTAACATATTTGCTTAAAAAAAAATAAAATCCATGTAACATATACTTACTAGTTAGTAATTAGTATTTAGTTACCTGGGTATGATATTGGCTCCGTTTATCAGGTCTCCAATCTCAAAGAACAAGAAACTTACTTTGACCCTTTCCCTCTCCCCAATCGACAACCAACCGCAACAAGTAAGTTTAGATTCCATTAATCGCGTACGATCTGCTCCGATCGGATTGTGGTTAGCTGAATCGCTGCGTAGAGGAGTTGCCTTTTCCACCTGCCTTGTGTTTGATCAAATGCCGGAGGCCTAGATCTGCCCAATGGAATCGTCCGGTGAGCTTTTCTTTTCACTCTTAGGGTTTTGTCTTCAATTTCCCCTTTTTCTGGGTTTTTTTTTCTGATGTGACCAATTAATTATGTCCGTCGCAGCTGGTGTTTCGCGAAGCACTAGTATTGCTGTCGCGACATTGGACACCGGCGAAGTGTATATCATTGCCAGCTTGTCGACCAGGCCCGACACCCAGCTCATCTACATTGATCCGACCACCGGCAAGCTTCGCTACACTGGGAGACCTGGCTTCGATGTCTTCCGCTCCGAAGAAGAAGCCCTCGCCTTTGTCACCAACGGATCGCGTTGGCTCTGTCGGGCGATCGTTAATGCGAAGGCGATACTGGGTTACGCTGCATTTGGAAGCGTCGGGTTGCTTCTTGTGGCTACCAAGTTGACTCCCAGCATCCCCGCTCTACCTGGGGGAGGGTGCGTGTTCACCGTGGCGGAAAGTCAGTGGATCAAAATACCTCTTATGTATCCGCAGCTGCAAGGTAAAGGAGAATCCAAGAATATCCAAGATTTCACCGACCTGGACATTGATGGGAAACACTACTTCTGTGAGACTAGAGATATAACTCGGCCTTTTCCAAGCCGTATGTCGTTAGAATCTCCCGACGAAGAATTTGTGTGGAATGGATGGTTCTCGTCGTCGTTCCGGGTCATTGGACTCCCCCAGCATTGCGTTACTCTTCTGCAGGTTTGGCTTCACCTATGACCTTCATTTCAAAGCTTGTCGGAGTCCAATCAGTAATTGCTTCTGGCTCAGATGCTCTGGAATATTTGGATATATCCAAACTTGTTGCTTTAGATATACACATTTTCATGTGAATTAAGGAATAATTAATCTTGATCCACAGTTCCTAGAATCAGACTTATATTTCTCAGCAATATCCAGATCAATCAGGTCTTCATTTATTAAGACCGATCAGATTTCTCCCACTGTGTTTTTCTTTTAGGGTTACACATCTACTTTCCGTCTTTTAGTCTACATTTTTTAGCAGCTAGTTAAATGCTTTTGCTTTCTTGCTTTTGTTTGCATTTCTCTTCCTGGCCTGTTCTTTCTAACGATGTATGTGATGGAAAAGAGTGATGGAGTGGGCAGAATATAAAGTTTGCATTTTGATACTTTTTGCTTGATAACAATGCATAGGGCTTTGCAGAATGTCGAAGTTTTGGAAGCTCGGGTCAATTAGAAGGGATAGTTGCTCTCACGGCTCGTCGTAGCAGACTGCATCCTGGCACTCGGTACTTGGCCAGGGGCTTAAATTCATGTTTCAGTACAGGCAAGATTGATGAATCTTGACATCTTCACTTGCTCTTCTTGTCTCCATTCTTTTCTCTCAGCATTCTGCCACTCACCATGACATGTCAGCTGTGAGCTTGATGCTGTTTACTTTCTCAGTAGGAGTGGAAAAGGCCATTGATTTATTATCTCTTTTGTGTGGTATTTTAATTAATTTAAGGCCATCTAGAGGACAGCATGATGAAATGAATTAATGAAATTAATCTCTTCTTTTTGTGGTTGCACGGGTTGAATTCTTTATGACTTATCAAGTACAAGAGAGTTCCTTCTGACCTCGAGGGTGTAATTTTAATGTATGTGGATATCATTCTTGATATTTCTTGTGCAGGAAATGAAGTGGAGTGTGAGCAACTTGTATGGGTGCCCAGAAAGACTGGTCAGAGTATTCCTTTCAACATCTACATTTGGCGGCGAGGCACAATTCCAATCTGGTGGGGTGCAGAATTAAAGATGACCGCTGCTGAAGCAGAAATCTATGTTGCAGATCGCGATCCTTATAAAGGAAGTGCCGAGTACTATCGTAGGTTGAGTAAAAGGTATGATGCCATGAAGTTAGATGGTACCTTGGGGGAAGGTCAGAAAAAAAGACCCTTTGTTCCAATTGTTTGTGTCAACTTGCTTAGAAATGGAGAAGGAAAGGCAGAATCGTTACTGGTTCAGCATTTTGAGGAATCTGTAAACTTTGTAAAATCAGCTGGGAAACTTCCTCAGACTAGGATAAATCTTATTAATTATGACTGGCATGCTATTATAAAAATGAGTGGTGAACAGCAAACAATTGAAGGACTTTGGAGACGCCTGAAAGCCCCTACGATAGCTATTGACATATCTGAGGGGGATTATCTGACTTCAAGACAGAGACTTCAGGATTGCAGGGGTGAAGTCATATATAACAACAATGTTTCAGGTGCTTTCTGTTTAAGGTCACATCAAAATGGCGTGATCCGCTTCAACTGTGCAGATTCATTGGACAGAACCAATGCTGCTAGTTACTTCGGTGCTCTTCAAGTCTTCGTTGAGCAATGCCGAAGATTAGCCATATCAATGGACAGTGGTTATCAGCCAACTAACAATTATGTTGGGTATAATGCTCCACTGCCTCCTGGCTGGGAGAAACGAACAGATGCTGTGACTGGGAAGTCTTATTATATTGATCACAACACCAAGACCACTACATGGAGTCATCCTTGCCCAGATAAACCTTGGAAGAGATTTGACATGGCATTCGAGGAGTTCAAGAGATCCACTATTTTATACCCTGTTACTCAGCTTGCTGATCTTTTTCTTCTTGCCGGGGACATCCATGCGACACTCTATACAGGCTCCAAAGCTATGCACAGTCAGATATTGAGCATTTTCAATGAAGAAACTGGAAAACTAAAACCATTCTCGGCAGCGCAGAATGTAAGAATTACTTTACAGAGAAGATACAAGAATACATTTTCTGATAGCTCCCGTCAGAAGCAGCTTGAAATGTTCCTTGGTTTGAGACTGTTCAAGCATCTTCCATCAGTTCCCATTCAACCGCTGAACGTAAGTTTTCCTCGAAATGCTTCATTCTGCAATTAGTAGGAGTATATTCTTCTGTCGGTTTGTCTTTCTGTGCCTAATTCTGCTGTGCTTCTAATTAGTGATACTTGTTGAGGATTTATTTCTTTTACGGAGCACACTCTTTCCTAGCTCCTAGAGTTTCCTGTTCAGCACACTTGTTTTCACCACATATAGAAACCTTAGGAGATTGACTTCAGTGTAGTGGAACTTTTTCCAGTGACAAAAACTTCTCATGATATTGAAGTTGCATTATGTCTCCTTCCTATAATGTGCAACTGCCTTTTCCTTAACATAGATTTTTGGTTCTATGTGATTGGAAGAACTTCTAGTGAAGTCAGAAGCATAAATATTTGGATTTATATTGTATGTGGGCTTGATTGCAGGTGCCTTCTAGACCGCCGAGCTTCTTTCTAAAGCCGGTTCCCAACATAATTCCAAGTTCCAGTGGAGAATCATCTCTTTTGAGTTTCAAAAGAAAAAACTTGATATGGGTGGGTACTTGTTTCTTCCTTCATCTGACATGATTGGAGGAACTTTTGAGCTGATTTTCAAACGATTTAACAGTTTTTCTTCTTTTCAGTAAGGTTATTTGCTTTGTTTTTCTACTGTTTCATTCTTAGCTCCAAGCTTCTTTTGTGTTGCATAATTATTTCCCTTGCTGTTTGGATATTTTTAACTGGAGACGGCCCGTTTTCCTTCTTTGGAGCAGGGGCATTGGTTCCTTGTATTGCAAAAATAAAAAAAAACCCTCATGTTCTGGCTTTGGAGTGTCTTTTGCAAAAAATTATGTAAATTATGCACATAATGAGTCTCTTACCCATAGGTTGGATGAGCATTTCATTCCTAGTCCACACGCTTAAAACGTCATGTGCCTTCAATGCAGTTAAACATGATCATTATTTTCCTACAGGTTTGCCCACAAGCTGCAGATGTTGTTGAACTTTTTGTCTTTCTTGGTGAGCCTTGTCACGTTTGTCAGCTTCTTTTGACAATATCTCATGGGGCTGATGATTCAACTTATCCATCAACCGTGGATGTGAGGACAGGGCGCTATCTCGATGAACTCAAGCTGGTCGTGGAGGTATGTTTTACCATGCTTTCTGCAAAACCTGGTTCTTCTACTAAAATCATGGATTAGTGCAAATGTGCGGACTGAAGAGCAAATCAGGAAACATCATGAACTAGAGTTTCCTAGAGATTATGCACAGAGTAAACATTGACATTATCGGCATGCTGCTATCTCCTGAAGCTTTTCTAACATTATATTCAATTTGTTTACAGGGTGCTTCCATACCACAGTGTGCAGGTGGAACAAACCTCTTGATACCGCTAACTGGTCCAATTAATCCAGAGGATATGGCCATAACAGGAGCTGGCAAAGATATGTCCAGTCTTTCATTTTTGTACGAGTATGAAGAATTAGAGGGAGATTTGGATTTCCTAACTCGTGTAGTTGCCATTACATTTTATCCGGCTGTTTCTGGGAGAAGCCTTATGACTCTTGGCGAGGTACAATCTGAAGCCTTTTGTCACGCATTTGGGTGTAATTTATGTCTTTTCTTCTTCCTCTCATTGATTCAAGGACCTTATTCTCTTGGGATGGGTCGGCCATAACATAGAAGGTAAATTTAGAATGATGAATAGCTATCGACCTGACCAAACAGTGCTGCTGCTTGTGTTCTGCTTATGAGGTCCTGCACTTCTCTGTTTTTTCACTATTTGATGATATAATAGGGATTCTCAAAGGCCTACAGATTAAATAAGGTCTTCCTACCTGTCAGCGGCTCCGTTTTGCAATGTTTTACTAATCTTATTTGCTAAAACTCAGGGGTTCTGTTCTTTGAGCCTGATGTTTCTTGTACAATGGTTTGTAAACTGAAATTTTAGAATTTTGTTTGATTAGATCTTTCCCTGTCATTTTTGCTATTTGTTTTTCCTTATTATGATTTTCTTTATTTTCACCTCAGATAGAGATCCTTGGGATTTCTCTTCCATGGAGGGAAGCTTTCAGTGGCGAAGAGAATGAAACAAAAATTATTGAACTTGCCAAGAGAAATAAAAGCGACTCCAACCCTTTCTTGTCTAGTTCAGAAACTAATGCATCTTCTGGCACTTTGTTGAAAGATGTCACGCTGCCTCCTGTACAGCAGAGTACTTCTGGGAACTGGCTTGATCTTTTAACTGGAGAGGATTCTGTCTCTGGACCTTTTTCTGATCCACTTAGACAGAGTGATGTCCATGAAAGAAGCGACTCTCTTGATTTCTTTGACCAAGATGCTGATATGCGCCATCACAGCGATACTAGTCTTGGCTTTTCTCTGCCAGAAGATAGGAAGTCTGATGAGAATATTTCCGAGCAGTACATAAACTGCTTTAAATCCATTGCAGGGCATCAAATGGTATGTGTCTGCTTCATGGTTGAGCTTCACATTCTGGTTATCTTAATTTTCCTTATTCATGTGAATTCATGCCTGGATTTAAGCATTCTTTGTTTAATTAGAAGTGGAATCACATTATTGAGCAATTAACTTCATCTGATCCAGTTCAATTTAATGCTGCAGGAGCGGAAGATAGACTATGTAGACACATTGAAACTTGAAATTGAACGCCTTCGATTGAATCTTTCTGCAGCTGAAAGGGATAGAACTTTATTGTCAATTGGGATTGATCCTGCTACATTAAATCCAAATCTGTTGATTGGCCAGTCTTACATGAAAACTTTATGCCGGGTTGCAAATACCCTTGCTGTGCTTGGGCAGGCGTCAGTTGAAGACAAAATTAATGCTGCTATTGGCCTTGGCAAATTTGAAGATAATGGAGTGGACTTCTGGAATATTAATGGAAGTGGGGAGAGCTGTCCCGGCAACATTTGTCAAGTGCGAGCTAAAACTAAGTCACCAGTCTTCACCGTGGTTCCAGCAGTAGCTTCACAGACTATACTGTCGTGTTCTGGATGTGGTAAAAAGGTTTGTAAAGTTTGCTGCGCAGGAAGAGGCGCTCTTTTACTCGCAACAAAGGAAGTTTCAAATACCGGCAGTTTGGGGAGTAACAGCGGATATGGCAATCCAGGTGAGGGTTCAGCAAACCGTTTAGTGACTCTGGATAGGGTCATTTGTAAAGGATGCTGCCAGCCAATTGTTCTTGATGCTCTGGTCTTGGACTTTTTGAGGGTCCAACTTAGCTTGAGAAGAAGAAGCCGTGCAGATAGTGCTGCACATACTGCACTGGATCTGGTACTGGGATCTTTCTTAACAAACCTTGTCCCCAGCCAATCTTCTCATAGCCAGCTAGCTGCTAAGGGTGCTCGACAATTACTTGATGGGGGGGAATCTCTTGCTGAATTTCCATCTGGTAGCTTCTTGTACTCGGTAATTGCTTCTCCCTTTGAGCTCATCCTTCTGATTTTGTTCCTTCAAGCTTTAAATTTCTACAACAAGATTAAATGTTACTTTAAACTCGTTCAGCCCACTGTTTCCTTGTAACTCACAGTTGTGGTCGAGATTTATTTGGAAAGACCACTGAGTTCTTGTAATTTGAGCGGATGGGTTGTCAATACTATTCCAGTTGTCAACTCTGGTTCCAACTGGAGGTGAAATGTGTTGTCTCTAGTCTCAGCTGTGCAGATTAATGTAGAAGTAGATGCTGGATCTTGATAGTGGCAGATGTCTGTTGTGTTTTGCCTACTTTGATGCAGATAGGTGTACTTTTATTCAGACAGTGTTGTCGAGCCCTTTAGAGAATACCAACACAACTCATATGCTTGGTAGATAATACAAATCAAAGGGCTCTGGCTCTTCAAATTAGGATTATCATATCTGCAACTTCGGTTTTGCCAAATTTTCTTGCTCATGCACCAATTAGTGGCTGGAAGATTGTGCTTGGTTCCTCTGGCATTGACAATGCTTATTTTTGGGTTTGTTCAAAGCTGAAAGAAATTGATGTGTTCTTTATACTACCTCTTTTAAGAGGAAGATCTTCTTACAGTCGCGATTGTCCTATAGCATCAACTTATTCCCTCTTTTGTGGATGCTCAGTCAAGCAATGTCAGTTCTGGGTGTCAAATTCACAACATTGCTCATGAACAAAATATTACAGCTAGGCAAGCTTGTAGCTCCAACTATACAAGAGTATCTGACCTGGCTACACTGGAATTAACATATTCATTATTACCCTGATGTGATTCGAGCAGAAGTTGAGTATTTTTCTCGTTCAGTTTTCAGTTCTTGGTGAATGACAATGCTTTTTATTGTTGAAGGCCCCAACAGCACCAGATTCAGCACCATTCTTGTCGTTGCTTGCTCCATTAGATTCAGGATCACAGCACTCATGTTGGAAAGCTCCTCCAAGTACTACTTCGGTTGAATTTGCTGTTGTCCTTGGTAACCTCTCAGATGTCACTGGAGTCGTCTTGCTTGTCAGTCCTTGTGGTTACTCCCTGGCAGATGCTCCCACGGTAGTTGCACTTTTTTCTGAGTGTTTTCTTTAAGGAGGGAGATGCCACTTGTTATTGCGGATGTTCAATTATAAGTGTGTAAATAGAAGGCTTTCAGATAGAAAGGAAAGTATTTAGATTGGGGTCGATCTAGCATCTAGGAGTTATAATTGATTGTCCATGGCTTGTCTTCTTGAAAGTTGAGATCAATAAACAGTCGATGTTAGATTCCTTCATATGGCTGTGATGCATTAGTAAAAACAAGTTTTTCCTTGAAGATTATTTGTTTCCTTTGTTACGTGGAACGGATTTATCTAGGTTATCTGGTGTAAAAATTTTATCCGTACGAGTGCCTGTTTTGGGCTTGTTGCTCCAGATCTTTGTAAGAACACAACGTATAACTAATTCGCTTGCTTGAATTCAGGTTCAAATATGGGCAAGTAACAAGATACAGGAGCAAGAAAGGTCATTCTTGGGAAAATGGGATGTGCAATCCCTAGCCACATCTTCCCCTGAGCTATTTGGACGAGAAAATCCTTCTAGAGAACATGGAGTACCAAGGCATGTCAAATTTGCATTTAAAAATACGGTCAGATGTCGAATAATTTGGATAAAACTGCGACTGGAACGACCTGGTTCAAGTTCTATCAACTTTGGGAAAGATATAAGTCTTCTATCTCTAGACGAAAACCCCTTTGCTCAAGTAAGCCGGCGTGCCTCTTTCGATGGAGCAGTTGGGAATGATCCATGCCTTCATGCTAGAAGAATATTAGTTGTTGGAAACCCTGTGGAAAAGGCGGGGGAACTTGCTACACAAACCCCAGACCAAGTAAAACTAGGAAACTGGTTGGAGAGGGCCCCGCAGTTGGGTAGGTTCAAGGTATGAAAGTTGTGTCCCGCCACCCACAACCCACCGTTTATTCTAGATGCAACCTTGACATTATCTTTTTGCCTTGCAGCTCCCTGTTGAGAACGAGATCTTGGTGGAAAATGACCTTGTCCTGGAACAATATCTGCCTCCTGTTTCTCCTGCGCTCGGTGGTTTCCGCCTTGATGCATTTGCTGCGATAAAGCCTCGGGTCACCCATTCGCCATCCTCCGACACAGATTTGCTGGATACATCCATCACATTCTTAGAAGACCGGCTCATCTCTCCAGCTGTCTTGTATCTGCAAGTCTCCGTGCTACAGGTAAACCTTTAGCATACTGCAATTCTGTGGCCTTCAATCCTTTGTTTAACTATAAAATCACATGTATGTACTTAAACTGCAGGAAACACAAAACATGGTAATCATTGGGGAATATCGGTTGCCTGAAGCCAAGGCCGGGACACCGCTGTACTTTGACTTCCCGAAACAGATACAAGCACGCCGGGTGAGCTTCAAGCTTATGGGGGATGTGGCAGCCTTTGCAGACGACCCGGCGGATGGGGATGATTCGGGATTGAGAGCATTGCCTTTGGCCTCGGGACTTTCCTTGTTAAACAGAATCAAATTGTATTACTACGAAGATCCTTATCAATTGGGGAAATGGGCTAGCCTTTCCGCTATTTGAAGGATCCCATTTTCTATAATTGGTTATATAACCATAAGACTGGTTTTGATTTCCCAGTCCATTGATCTGCTTTGTAGTGTAACATAAAGGCCGAACCGGGTCATACACTGATTATTCATTCTTGTACCCAAACATCAAGCGTGTGCTTATACTGCAATCGCAATTTTTTGTCTGAAAGACTTCCGGAACTTTTGTGAACGGATATTTGTATCCAGCATGCTAGTGAGAGAAAAATCGGAACTAACAAAGTTGATGTGAACTAACAGCCACGATTAGAGCCCGTCGTTTGACGGGCCCCAATTGCAATTTGGAAGCCTTTGTGCGGTATTAAACATTGGTATTAACCAATGCAAAGTGGGTAGGATGACAACGGATTTACCTCCTTTTCAAGAGGTCGGAGGTTCAAACCCACCTCTTGCGAATAGGAAAAAACTTTGCTTTGGAGGGGAATAAAACTCAAAACTGTCTGAAGTCCCGAAAATTTGAAGCCCAATATGTCAAACTTAATATTCACAGAAAAAAAACATTGGTATGAAATTGTTTCTCTTTTATAGTTTAATACTGCTTAAGATTTAGGTTAGTTGTCCCAATATTACACAGTTTTGTCTCATAGGGCAGTACATAAACAACTAATTAATTTTATTTTGAAGGGCCATAAACAACTAAAACGGCATACAGAGATTGTTAAAGTGGGCCCAGCAAGGCTTCTTTATCGCTGGTTGGGCCGAGGTATGCACCTTTGTCGGTTGGGCTTGTAGGAAACCCTAGCGGATCTGGACCGTTGATCTGGTGAGATACGTCTAGGGTTTACGAAAACCCTTATAAGCTCTCTCTTCACAGAAACACAGAGCCGTCTCCTTCCTCGCACAGCTCTCTTCCAAGGAATACTCTGCGAAAATGGTGAGTTACTGCTCCTTGATCTCTCACTCTTTAATCTTAATAATTAGCTTGAAATGTTTGGAATGATAAAGAATTATCGGAGAGAGCGAAATGGTTGTCTTGTTTGGTCATATTGAATTTAGGGGTTTGGAATTTGAGGGGTTTGGTTGGATTGTGGTGGGGTTTGGTAGGTGTTTGTGAAGGCACAGAAGTCGAGGGCGTACTTCAAGAGGTTCCAGGTTAAATTCAAGAGAAGGAGAGAGGGTAAGACCGATTACCGTGCGAGGATCCGACTCATTAATCAGGACAAGAACAAGTACAACACTCCCAAGTACCGCTTTGTCGTCCGCTTCACCAACAAGGATATCTGTGCTCAGATCACTTCTGCTAGCATTGCCGGTGATTTGGTCCTCGCTTCTGCCTATGCCCACGAGCTTCCTCATTTTGGCCTTGAAGTTGGTCTCACCAACTATGCCGCCGGTAATCCCATTTCTCGCTCTGTTTTTTTTTTCACTTTTTATCTTTGATTTATTTTTTCTGACTGGTTTGAAGTATATTTATATTCTGTTTTTGTTGGGTAGCTTATTGCACTGGCCTTCTGTTGGCTCGCCGTGTGCTGAAGAAGCTTGAGATGGATGATGAGTACGAAGGCAATGTTGAGGTGTAGTCTCTTGAGTCTGTAAATTTCATTTAGGCACATGGACTGTGTTTTCTCTTTTTGTATACCTGCTCTTGTGTCAAGTTTGAAGTTTTTTCTTTGGCTACCAGGCTACTGGGGAGGATTATTCAGTTGAACCAGCAGATACCAGGAGACCTTTCCGTGCCCTTCTTGATGTTGGCTTAGTCAAGACTACCACTGGAAATCGCGTGTTTGGTGCTCTTAAGGTAATTTGCACAATATTTGTACTTGTGAAATACCTTTCTGTGGCCATCTGATTCTGAAATACTCTGTTGGTGTGTTGTTGCCTAAAGAATTTCTGTGGCTGTCTGGAACTTTTATCCTTTTGGTCAATATTCCAAGGAAGTTTGATTGTGTGCCCAATATACTTTGGCTGGTTATTTTCTGTTGGTAACGGTGACAATAGCTGATCATTGTTTTATTTGAGGTACTTGTCATCTACTGTTTACTCATTGTTGTTGACTGGTTTCAGGGAGCTCTTGATGGTGGTTTGGATATTCCTCACAGTGATAAGAGATTTGCTGGGTTTTCCAAGGACAACAAGCAGCTCGATGCTGAAGTCCACCGCAAATATATTTATGGTGGCCACGTTGCTGCCTATATGAAGGTAATCCTTTGACAGTGAAGAAGATGCTGTTCTTTGTTTGGTGGTTTTGATGTAGCATTTTTGGTGTGGGATAAACAGACTTTGAAGGAGGATGAGCCTGAAAAATATCAATCTCACTTCAGCGAGTACCTGAAACGAGGAATTGAGCCTGATAACATTGAGGAGCTCTACAAGAAAATCCATGCTGCAATTCGGGCTGATCCCAATCCAAAGAAATCAGCAAAGCCAGCACCAAAAGAACGCAAGAGGTATGTTACTACATGGCTAGCAATTTTTTTATGCAGTCTAGGTCATTGCTTAGGTTATGTAAGGGATCTACTCTGTTAGGCTTGTGGGTAAAGATAGTTGACTTGTAACTATTATTCTTTTCAACAGGTTCAACGAGAAGAAGCTAACTTATGAGCAGAGGAAAGCCAAGTTGGTTGAGAGGTTGCAGGCGCTTAACTCAGCTGCCGACGAAGAGGATGATGATTGATCTCAATCTGGAAGACTTGAATTCTAGATATGTTGAGAGATTAGAATCCCCATGTGCCTCAGCTGTTTTCATGTTGAACTTGTTCATTCCGCCGTTGTTGTTTTTCTGTTTAATGCTCGTTAAGCCTCTGCAGCTTTTTTGTTTACCTTGTTGGAGAATTGGGACATGTATTACTTTGGAAACCAGATTTTGGTCGGTTAGCGGACGCAATTTCAACCTTTTGATCGAATTGTTCTCTGGTTTGTCTATTTTATGCTCTTGGGATGAAGACGGTTTCATTTATGCTGGTTGATTTTACAATAACCTTGTTTTTAGTAAATAAAACAAGGTCGCGCCTCCTCCTGGTGTGTTTTTACTGGAAAAAGTCGTGTCATTAAATCTTCCAAAGCCGATTGTCTTTTCATTTAGATGCCGTGGGTATCATAAGGTCCTTTCCTCCAAAAAAATAAAATAAAATAATAAGTGGCTACAATAGGGTCCATCCACCTCATAGCCTTATCCGTAGCCAGCCAATAGTTAAAATTTTATTCGGCTAAACTTTTGTGTACATGTGCTCTCTATTTTGCTAGATAGAGTGGGGAGAAAAGTTGAGGAGGAATGGATATTGCTTCCATGGCCCATTCGTTAGCAACAGCAATGCCGTTGCGCATCTGTAACAAGCCCTTTGTAAGAGGCGCAACAACCACACCCATTGCCAGAAGAATGCTGGCTTGCCATGCGCATTCCGAGGCCGCCTTTGTCTCGCGCAGGTTTGTTTGTTACTCTTTCGGCCTCTCTGAACTTGAGCAAGAACATAAATTCATGTTAATTTGATGTAGCTGCCTGGTGGTGGTATGATTGATGTGGTTGTGTGAAAGACTATGAAAAGGGTTGGTTGGTTTGGTAATGTAGGATGATGGTGAGCATTGGTGTGGGTGTTGCACTGGTAAGCATCAGTGTGGGGAATGCTGAGGCCGCGGGAAGGCGGCCACCGCCTAAGCCTCCGGCGGAGAAGAAGGACCCAAACCTCAGTGCAGCTCAGGCCAAAATACTTGCTAGCAAGAAGAGAAAAGAGGCAATGAAGGAAGAAGTTGCCAAGCTTCGAGAGAGAGGAAAGCCCGCCAACCAGACGCCGCCTCCTTCAGTTCTCGAATAGGCCTAACATTTATCTGCCTTTTGTTTAGTTTGTGTGTAAGCCACTTTTGATAAAAATAATAGTGAGATTAAGAGCGAGATTAATGTAATGAGAAGCATCATCATGTTATATCATTTGTTTAAGTGAGCGTGAAGCCTCCTAATATTATTTGTTAGCAACAAGCATATAATAAAACCGAATATGCTTCTACTATTGGTATTTGAGGGGTGAATTTGGGAAATACGCCCAGGCCGGCCAAGTTAATAATAGAAAAAAATCCTCCTGAAAAACTGAAAAAGGCCAAAGTGGAGGACACGTAAGTAAACAAAATAAAATTGAAAACTAAGAAAATATAAGAGGAAAGAGAAGGTGAATATATATATATATATATATATATATATATATATATATATATTTGATTATTCTACTAGTAGAAGAGGTAGTTACTTAGATTAGATTCGATTAGATCCGCAGTTTGTTTGACTTAGCATCAGGCCAAAACAACCAACTCCCATTACCCACAACACACTTCCCCTTCCCTTCCCTTCCGACGAGATATGGACGGAGGAGGAGAGGCTCCGCCGCCGGACACGGAGATGTCGGAGGCACCACCTCAGGCGGTGGACAGCAGCTCAATAGGTGCGACGGTTGCGTACGGAGGGAGGTTCATACAGTACGACATATTCGGGAACGTGTT
>SOPF01027272.1:109649-170589 GCA_012979155.1 Hypericum perforatum | reverse complement strand
GTGCTCTCTCAAGGCTTGTAAAGCCAATTCCAAATGTTTCAAATGTTGATCAAAAGAAGATCTATAAATTAGTATGTCATTGAAAAACACCAAGATAAACTTCCGAAGATAAGTTCTGAAAAGATCATTCATAACCTCTTGGAAAGTAGTAGGAGCATTTGACAAACCCAAAGGCATCACAAGAAATTTGTATAAGCCATCATGTGTGCGAAAAGCTATCTTGTGAATATCCATGGGATCCATCCATATTGGATGGTAGCTAGCCCTCAAATCAATCTTAGAAAACTACTAAGCTCCTCCCAATTCATATAAAAGCTCTTCAATTATAGGTATTGGATACTTATCCTTGATCTTAATTGCATTGAGAGCTCTATAATCAACACAAAATTGCCAAGTTCCATCCTTCTTACAACAAGGAAAGCAAAGCTGCTATAGCTATGCCTAATAATTCCATCCTGTAACATCTCCTTAATTAGCTGTTCAACAGCATATTTCTAAACACTAGAATATCGATAAGGCCTCTGATTTACCAGATTGCTACCTTCCAATAATGGAATGCAGTGGACTTATGATCTCATTGGTGGCAACCCAGTAGGCTCTTTAAATACATCAGTATACCATGATAGAAGCTCTTTCAGTTGCTGCTGCTCTAACTTTACTATTTCAACTCCTTCAAATTCAATTGGTTCCTCATCCTTAACATCTGGATAGAATTTCTACAAGGTCAAATTACAGAATTCAATCTCATCTTCTTTAGCAACTGGTAACATTCTACATATCTACTGTGAAGAACTCTCCTCTAATTCACTTTGATGAGTCCTGCATAATTCAATTCGATCCCCACCAACTAAGAACTCCATTTGCAGCTTCTTGAAGTCCTATTGGATTCGTCCTAGTGTTTCAAGCCATTGAATGCCTAACACCATGTCATAATTACCTAATTCTAGCAATAAAACATTAGCTGAGAATGACTTTCCTTGCAATTCCCACAAGAAATCCTTGAAAATTTGAGAGCAATGAGCCTCTTCACCATTTGCAACTTGTACCATCATGAGTTTGTAATCATCAATTACACAACCCAACGTTCTAGCTACTCCATAATTGAGGCATTCTTCTTTGATTCTCAGATCTGAAATTTCCTCTTCATCATCAGAGACCTCAACCATGAAGGATTTCCTTTGCTATGCATATTTGTGTCCTTGCACATACTTCTTTGGACACAAAAAACATAACCCTTTTACCCTCTTCTCCTCCATTTCATGAGATTTTAATCGATCAAAAGGCTTATTCCTTTAATTGAAATTTACTACATTTTTTTCTGTAATGGTGTTAATCGCACTTTTTTGAGTTCCTCCTGTCTTCGCCTAAGTAATAGAATTGGTAGTGGGTAGCAAGGGACCTTACTACCTAGAATACAAGTGTATTCTCTTGATTTGGCAATGAAGTTTATCTTATTCTCCTCTAATTGGGCTAGTACAAAAGCATGCTCGAGTGAATTCGGAAAGAACATTTCATTTGCCATTGCAATCTCCGACTTCAGCCCCTGTATAAAAATTAGCAAAGATTGATCTTGGGAAAGATCCAATCATGTCAATTTATCCTCGAATTCAATTTGATAATTGATCACACTCCCTATTTGACAACAACTTAAAAGCATTTTCATTAGAGAACTCCAACAGCCTCCTTGAAGACCTCCAAAGTCACCTCCTCTGACTTGTCCCTTCCTTTAATAAAATTGCAATACCATCTTAAAGAAACTCCTTCTAGATGAATATGCACCATCTTCATCCTAGATGGAGAATCAACCCTCTTAACATCAAGGAAATGCTCGTATTTTATAAGCCAATCACATACTTCTGACCCATCAAACTTTGGGAATTTAAACTTGAAATGCTTCTTGAATTTCTCAACATTGTTTTCAAACTGAGTAGAGGTTTCACCTACCAACTCTCTTTGTAACAAGGTCTATGACAAATTGACATAATTATCCCTAATCGACCCTTTACCATGACCAGCTGAGGGTTCCAACTACCTCAGAAAATTTTTGATTCTAGATACTCAATCCAGCAACCAAAGCTTTATGTGTATCGTTCTAACTGGCCATATCTATTCGAACATGTTCAATCTTGTCCTTGATTTGAACAATTTCAGTTAGAAGGTCCTGGGTCATCTTTTTCATCAATTCTACAACTTCTTCATTCCTCATATTATTGACCACTTATGGGCTTTTGCTGTGATACCAATTGAAGCATGGAAAGTAAAATTACCTTAATCAATCAATCTTAACCCTCTCGAAATGGTTATCGACTATGATTAATTAGAATTCAATAGATAGGAGAGAAGAATTTCTAGCAAGAAAAGGTGAGAGAGAGATAATTAACACAACATTAAATTCACACTGATAATTCAAAAGCATTCTTACAACAAGTTATAGGGAAAGAGGTTATAACTGCCTTATCCCATTACAAGTAGTGGACACATGTGGATTAGGAAAATAACTATAATTAGTTAAAGACAACAATATCATAATTAACTAAATTAAAATGCATTAAACAATGAAACTGAATTGGGAACCCGTAGCTAGTCCAACAGCTAACCATCTTCTTCTACTGCAGTCATAATCGCCTTCCCTTTCTCAATTGCACTCACCTTCCTCTTCTCGACTGTGATTGGAATAGGAATCATATATTTACTTTTTTTTACAATTATGTTTGCCAAAAAGTCAAAAATTCTATAATAATTTTTTGTAAAATATAAAGTTTGATTGGTCAAGAAATTAGTTCTAATATTGGAACACCCTCCTTTTAATCCTCATCAAATGTACTTTTTTAGTACACTAGGATATCTTATTTTTTTGCAATATGACTATGTGGTTCAATTACCATTATTGAGGACTAAATTCTTTTTTTTCATACGACTATGTGGTTAAATTCCCATTAATGAGGACCAAATTCTTAGAAATTTTATCAAGTTATGTTTTTTTGGGTGACTTCGTATATTTTTTTCACCGCCACAATTTTGTTTTTTCTCATTCAATTAAGAACCTTAATAGGGTTGGCTCTATACGCAATGATCTGATAAAATTAATATTAATTAAATCCAGGCAAGTTTCTTAAACATAAACCTAGAGTAAAATATCTACATAACGTACTAATCACGCTCACCAAACATATGATTATATAACTAAGTTACAACCTCTCAACGTTCGATGTCATCAATAACATCATAATAACTATAAGTCCAAATGGTCAAAAGAGAGACTAAGTTATATCAAAATGACATATTGAGTTATATCAAAATGACAAATCCAATTATAATGATCGATGAGCTAATTAGTGCAATGACAACTATGATGATCCCTTCTTCTCTCTCTTAGCTTTGCTGTCTCCATGATAATAACATGTCCCAATGTCTAGATAGAATACATCATTCCAACTAAACTAAACATGCCATTCAAATTAACAAAAATAAGTCATTCTGATCCACATGAATACGCCATTTTCAAACTTGCATGAACATTTAAATTTACAAAAATATATCATTCAGCCTAACTATACCATACCATTTCGATCAATAGAAACACACAATTTTCAAACTAACATGAACATGTCATTTTCGAGACTAACATGAATATGTAATAACAGGATAATAATAAAATGATATGTAGACTAAGAGCAACACGCAATTAAGACTAATTGTACTATGTCATTTTGATTAATTATACTATATCATTTAGAATAATTGTACGATGTCATTCCAACAACATAACTTTGATCAATAAAAGTATGTCACTTTGACCAATATATATATGTCATTTTTGCAACGCATAGATTGAGACAATTAAATTTTCACTCCTACCAATATAGTACATGATATATGCAATGCGACTAGTTACCCAATCTTGTACCACATTTAAGCTCATAACCTTTTAAAATTAAACTTTAAACCTAATCAAGCGGATAAATTTCACATCTTCTTATCCCGAAACCAAATTCAACAAACACATTAAAAAATCATCCAATTCATCCAAACCTAGTCATCCATTTAAAAATGAGGAGTGAGTTGATGTCAGGCTTGCATTTCATAGCTACAAACTACCGGAGTAGTTGAAGGAAGCGAGACTATCAATGGTGTCTGACAAGCTATCAAAGAAGAGAAATTGGAAGTTTGCTCGATTGACCGAATATCAAATTAAAATAGCTCGTAATAAAAACATTTGAATCATGTGGTTTTGTCAATTGTTAGATATAATCATGTAATTCAGAATAATTATTTGGTACCTTATTGTTTTGTTATCTAAGCACATCGAGGCTCACAAAGCTAATAAATTCTCCTCTGAATTTGAGTCTTCAAACGACGTAGTTTTAATGCTAGAATAACACATTACGGCAATTTTTTTTATCCCATTAGCAATTTGAGATATTGAGATTAAAAAAATCATATCCAATCTCTTGTCATAACCCTCGACTCGTCTCTTTCTTTCCCTGTCCCTCTCTATCCCTTTTCCTCTCCTTTGTGACTAACTTCCCCCCCTTTCTCACACCTGCGTTGCTCTCTTTCCCCTTTTGTTTGTCCTTTCCCCTCTCGCCTTCTCGTTAGCCCTCGCCATCTATGTTACAATATTCCCCTTGTGATATCGTGCCTCAAGAGCCATGCTATTGTCAAAGCATTTCTTGGACTCCAAAAGTTTTAGGCTATGATTCTAACATGTCATTGTTAAATGATCTTGTTCTTGAAATGCTTTAGTACAAGTTGTTTTACTTCCTCATTTTTGTGTAAGGCTTACATTTCTTAAGGTCTGAAATTGAAATCAAAATAAGTCTTGTTGATTTTAGCAACTGGTAATTATGTTATCGACTATTGCAACCCTTTAAGCTTGAACAACTCCCTGAGCTAGAGAAGGAAGATGAGCGCATTCTTCACCAGCTTGAAATGAAGGAGGGAAGAAGAGTTTTGAATCAAAATGGGCCTACACTAGTTAACCTTGTGAATAGTTTTTAGGCCCATTACACATGCATCATTCCAGCTAGTCTGCATAGGCTATTGCCATGCATAAAGCACGAGGAGGATTTACAAGAATGATGTCGACATCATGTCAACTATTAGTAATCATCAACCACTCATTACCAGCATGTGATCCAAGGAAGATCCCGCAACCACATCATCAATCAGCATTGGATCCTTTCTTGATCTTATCCAAATAGCATCTTTTAGAATAGATTTTTACAATATTCAATTTATTCTTTTATATATAAATATGTCAGTTATAAAGGAATATTTCAGTGGAATCTCACACCAAAAAATTCCCAACAAAATGCAGCCTTTCCTTCTTCTCTTTCTCCTTGCTATTCATTCCTTTGAGTTGTCAGACTCACTTTTTTTATGGTATCAAACCTATAAGCTCTATTTCTATCTTTCGTGAGTACTATATCAATTAAGAGAGCTCAAAAATGGTAGTAGAAAACTCACCCTCTCCTATCTCACCCACTTCCTCTGTCCCAACTATAGACAATAGCACCCTTCATGTTCCAACAGGAGAATTCACGAATCCTTTTTTTGTTCATCTTAGAGAGAGTCCTTTAAAGATTATAGTTACTCCTTTATTAAATGAAAGAAATTATCATTCGTGGGTTAGAGTATGACTCAGTCATTAAAGTAAAAAAAAAGCTTGTGTTTGTTAAATGCTCTGTATCTATACCTGCTAAGATAGATCCTCTAATCTCATCTTGGAAGAAGTGTAATACTCTTGTTATCCATTGGTTGATCAGATCGATAAAACTAGGACTCAGAGAAAGTTTGCTGTGGTTTGATAGCGAGCTGACATTTGGGATCAACTTCACCAGTTTAGACATATAGCTATCTGTGAATGCGCATTTAATGCTAGAGAATCATGTGCTGCAGCTTTAGTGATTGCTGAACAACTATACCAGGACTATATCATGGGCTTTCTTATAGGTCTCAATGAAAAATTTGAGCATATTAGAACCCAGATTCTGATGTTTGATCCTCTACCTACTGTGAGTCAAGTGATGTGTCCAAATGAGACTGCAATCCTGGCTGCTAGTTTCGGAAATAGTCATTTTGGATCCAAATGACCAATGTGTACCCATTGCAACAAAGAAGGTCCCATGATAGATAAGTGTTTCTGACTAAACGGGTTCCACCAGGTTACAAGCTTAAAGGGAAGACACACTAGATTGCAGTAGTGGGAGCAAAGGAAGTTTTCACTAGAGGATAATTTGGAGTTACTACTGAATAAGTCAATACGTTGATGAGTATGAAGAAGAACACATTCACACAAGGGCTTGCTAAATCTAAAGGTATTTCTGTGATGATTGGGCCTTTTAGCTCAGGCCCAGTTACTACTTCATCTGAGCCAAAAAACCCATCTACAGGTATCTATTCTATTTGCAATCTACATGATATGCATCATTTTAATCTTAATTCCAATGCTTGGATCTTGGACTCTAGAGCTTCAACATATGTTTGCTGTTATCAGGCCTAGTTCATAAACCACACGAGAGTTACCATTGGTTATATTACTTTGCCCAATGGGTCAAAAGTTCTTGTAACTCATATTGGAACCATACAAGTCTCACGAGTTTTGACTTTGTTTAATGTTTTTCTAGTTCCTGATTTTGCATTCAACTTAATCTCGATCAGTCAACTTGCAAATGATCTACTAGTCTCACTTGTCTTCTGATGTGTCCAAACGTGGATCTAAATAATGCATGCAAGAGTACACGATCGCAACAAGTAATAAAGTGATAAGTAAGGTCGTCTCCACAGAGAAAATGGAATTTGTTGCTAAGTACCAGATTACGTGATCAAGATCTTAAGCTAAGTGGATTAATTAACGGTTGTTGAGAATGCTAAACTACAGATTTTAATATTGTAAGAACCTAAGGTTGTCAATCTCAAGATACTAACAATATTGAACAATAAAGATAAGAGAAGAATGAATGGATGTGCTTAAAATCAAGTTGTCACTCCTTAACTCTTCAACACATGCACTTATTCTTTTTTAAGCAAAGAACTTCGAAATGTAAAAGCGAAATCTAATGTAATTGAAACAAAGGTACCTCCTTGATTAATGAATCAGAATGTTGCATACAACCTTTATTTTCCAAGAATAAAAACAAATCTAAGCTAAGATTGAAGTCTATAATTTGATTTTGCCTATTCTACTCCTTGGACTCCAATTGCTTCTCCCTTGGATTGCCTCCTCCATTTATAGCCACTCCAATATGCTTGCCAGAGAGGATTGAGCTGTCTTGGATCCACAAAATCGGCTGCAAGTTGATCAATTTGAGGTTGCAAGTAATTTGCTTTCGGTTTGCAGCTTTTCTTAACTTCTGCCGCCTGTGTAGCGACCGCTACAAATCATAGCGACCGCTACAGGTCAAAAATCATGAGTGTAACGACCACTACAAAATGTAGCAACCGCTATGGAAAATCAGGGAAAAATGGCCGCTCGATCTAAATGAGCGCTACAAAGTGTAGCGACCGCTACACTTGCTCCTTCAGCTTTTTCTTCCTCTCCGAATGACTGGTCGCCTGCTTTGATTCCTACAAAAAACACAAACATCATCGACAACAATCCGAACTCTCGAATATCATGAAAACTCGACCAAGACTAAGGTAGATATGCATGATCCTACACAAAATATGCCTAAGTGACATACAAAACATGATCAAAAAGATGTACGTTTGCACGTACATCACACCCCCACACTTAGATCTTTGCTTGTCCTCAAGCAAAGGCATCAGAAGATCTGCAGAGTTTCAACCTATTGTCACGCAACTTACCTCAAGATCACACAAGTCACACACCTAAACATCATAGACAACCCACTCTTATTCTTTTAATCTTGTCTTATCATCACGAATTCTAGACCAAGGAGTCGACCACTCAGAAGATAGTATAAATTTTAAACTCACTCATATATGATGGGTATCTATCCTATCACTCGCCTACATGCTCAAGATCAAAAAAATGTTAGACATCATACTCACACACAGTCAAGCAAAATCAATCATGTCATAGGAGGGACTTTACTTGGTTGTAATGGGACTTCGGGCAATGGTGAGGAATATGTATGGGAAGTAGCTAAACCACCCAATCCGAGGAGCTATACAAAAATGTGCTAACTCTTGGCTATTCTAGGTATCTCACCCTATATCTAAATGCTCATCCCGATGTAAACCAATCCTAAAGACCAATTTTTCTGACTTTGCTTATTTTCCACCTTGTGCTTTTCTTGACTTTTATGCTTACTTTTTCCTTTTCTTTTCACTTTTCCTTTTGATTTTTCTTTTTTTTGCTTTTCCATCTTTCCACTTTCTTTTTCTTTTCATTTTTCACATTTTTTTCCTTTTCTTTTCTTTTCACTAGCACAAGGTGGTTCTTTCTTTTTCACAAGTCAACTTTATACATTTTTGCTTTGGTCTTTAAACTACCCATGAACCCAATCAATCATCCCTCCCAACTATACTACTATATGCTACCCTTACATCATTTTCCCAAAATATATGATCCTAATGCATCCTCAGATGGTTAGTCAAAGGTAGGGAATGGTCAATATGGCTTATAATGTGGCTTACATATAGTATTTCAAGAATAAGGCTTTAAGCTCAAGTTGGGTTAGCAAGGGATTTTGTAAGGATTTTGGCTCTAAAGCTCCTAAGTTCATATCAAGAATGCCCTCGACACAATCTTTTTTTATCAACCAATGCATGAGTAATCATCAAACATTCTCTTTACTTGAAACACATAGGCACCTCATGAATAAAATAGGATGGTTATCCTTCCTTCGGCTCAAGTTCTCACAAGGTTTTCTTTGTCAACTCCTCGGTCTAGCCTAAGTGACTCAATGACTAGCCTAAATGATCAAGAGTGAGGTTGCTATAAAATCCTACACAATTCTCTCAAGTGTGATTCTTTGCATGACTCGAGGTTTGTCTAATGACTAAAGGTTTCAAATTTAGCGATTTTTCTTCATCACTGGCACAAGACTCTAACACTTCAACCAAAAACACACATCACACACATAACAGACTCGATCACATGCAAATAACAAAAATAAACACCAAACAAAAGACACAGCAAGATCAACACGGGACAAAACAAAATTAACACAAGGCACAGCAAAATCCACACATAAAATGCAAAAGACACAAGAGACTGCACCCCCACACTTATTGGACACATTGTCCTCAATGTGTGAAAGGCAAACACAAACAAGCACAAAGACTCAACATAAGCGAAAAATAAAACAAGGAAAAGAAAGAAACGACCTTATCACTGGTGAGGAGGAGAGGGAGGAGGGAGACCAGCGAGGTGAGAATGGAGCCAGGCCCAGTTGGCAGTATTTTCCTCGTGCATCGTAGTCAGCTGAGTGCAGATATCCTTATACTGGGAGGTCTGAGTAGTCGCGAGCTGCTGGACCTGAATCTCGAGCTCGGTGAAACGGTTGGCCAGGTCTTGAAGCTCAAGCTACTGCGGCGGAGGTGGCACTTGACTCTCGTCTCTCAATTTCTTCTTGACGGCTTTGCGGTCGCCCCACTTAGTGAACCTGTAGGTATACTCGCCATCCTGCTCAATCTCTTCAGCCAATCCCCATTGGGTCAAGCGGGTCCCATCAATCAAGAGGCAATGGCGAGGTGGCACTTCTTCAAACCTACTTGGACAAAAGTTTCTAGCAAAGATCGTGATAAGATGTCTAAGGTAAAAGTGAACAGGGTGCTTGGTTCTTAAGAACTGCCACAGGACATCAAGAACCAAATCAAAGGTGCTATAAGGGCGGTTATGACGCATGCATGCTAAAGCATATAGCTGGCCTTTGGTGATTCAGTTATCCTCACTAGTGCCAAACCAAGTTGGACACATAAGCCGATGCAGCACACTGACATGAGGCTCCTTAAAGAGCGCAGAAGATAACTGAGATTTGAATGGCGAAGACCCAGTAAGGTCACGCCATTCACTATCAATGCACATAGTGGCATCGTCAGGGGCAAAATCAATGATGTTTGTACCTTGTCTGGTGTGAAAAAGTTCTCAGAATTAGTGTTCCGAGACAGTGAACTCCCTACCAAACACACGAGCAGTAAAAGAGCGACGATCTGGGGGTATGACTAAATGCAATAAAATTCCAAATTGACATCATCTCTTTGAGGCACAGAATTATCGGCAAAGTAACGCCATCCTAGGACATCTAAACTAGCACGCAACTCATCCACAATGCCTAAGGATTCCATATCATCCCAACAAATTTTTGAATGAAGAAACGAAGGGAGAGACGAGTATCGAGTGTACCTGGTCCCTTCTACCTCGGAAAAGATAGGGAAAGGGGCACCGTATTAAGCACGCAAGTCAACTCGAGGCGGGGATGGAGCGTGGGGTGGATTCCGGGTGCATTTGGTGGCTGGGGTAGCGGAGCAAGCATCGGGTGTCATCGTAGAGCACTTAGGTGGCATCTTGAGAGGTGGTTGGAGGTGGGGACGGCAAGTGGTGGTCGGAGACGAGGCTGGACGTGGTGGAAGGTGCGGGGCGGGCGAGATTTGGCTGAGAGAGAGGGAATTGCGGGGAGAGGATTTAGGGTTTATGAGGAAAATTGGGGATTTTGGGCGTTTTATTTGGCTGGGTATCGGGTTTGTAGCAACTGCTACAATTTGTAGCAACTGCTACACGAGGTGAGTCGGGGGTGTAGCGATTGCTTGGATGAGTAGCGGTCGCTACGTTTCAAAATTGCAATGCTATAGCGACTGCTACGGTTTCTAGCGATCGCTACAGAAGGCGGGATAAGGCAAGATTTAAATCATCGGGGTTATAGCAACTGCTATGGATTGTAGCGACCGCTACACCCTATTTTTCCTCTGTTTTCCATCCAAAATGGCCTGTTCTGATCCTCCTGATCCTATAAATTCAAACATGAAAATCTTTTTGTGAGGG
Organism: Hypericum perforatum; assembly: GCA_012979155.1. Taxonomy (NCBI): domain Eukaryota; kingdom Viridiplantae; phylum Streptophyta; class Magnoliopsida; order Malpighiales; family Hypericaceae; genus Hypericum; species Hypericum perforatum. Next base: position 159,638 of record SOPF01027272.1, on the reverse strand, counting down.
TGACACTATAAACATTTCCCTATAAACCCACAAACTCGGGAAAACTCGGACGAGTGACACAAAATAAGAATAAAATAAGGGAAGGTAGAGGTAGTTCTAAGTTAACGTCGTTAGCTTGACGATGGTGTTATCTTACTGAGCTGGATTAGCAAGGTCTGTGTAGGACTCATGCGTATTAATTTTATCGCCAAGGTATAGCTTCAACCGCTGGCCATTCACCTTAAATTCTTCATTTGTATCTGGATGGCAAATTTGGATGGCTCCGTGTGGTGAAACTGTTACTACTGTGTAGGGGCCGGTCCATCTAAACTTGAGCTTTCCTGGAAAAAGTTTCAAGCGTGAGTTATATAATAACACTTGTTGACCTACCGAAAATTCACGACGAAGGATCTTCTTGTCATGTAATTTCTTTGTCCGTTCCTTATAGAGTCGAGCATTTTCATAGGCTCCTAAGCGAAATTCATCCATCGCTTCCAGTTGTAATATCTATTTTTCACCAGCTTTCTCTAGGTCCAAATTGATCCGACGTAAGGCCCAATATGCCTTATGCTCCAACTCGACTGGAAGGTGACATGCTTTCTTGTAGACAAGCTAGTATGGCAACATTCCAAGTGGAGTTTTGTACGCCATCCGGTATGCCCAGAGTGCATCATTTAGCTTGCTAGACCAATCCTTTCGTGAAGGATTCACTGTAACCTCCAGAATTCTTTTAATCTCGCGGTTGGACACTTCAACTTGTCCACTAGTCTGAGGGTGGTAAGCTGTGAAATTTTGTGAGTGATTTCGTATCTTGCCAATGCATTGGCGAGCAAGTTGTTGTGGAAATGCTTACCGCCATCACTGATTAAGATTCTAGGCACACCAAACCGACTAAAAATGTTCTTTTGTAAGAACTTAGTCACCACTTTGCATCATTGGTTGGTAATGCCACAGCCTCAACCCACTTGGATACATAGTCAACTGCGAGAAGAATATAAAGATTTTGGTCAGATGAAATAAAAGGACCCATAAAATCGATACCCCATACGTCAAAAATTTCGACTTCTATGATGCCAGTCTGAGGCATCTCATGACGACGAGAAATGTTTCCTATTCTCTGACATCGATCACATCGTGTTACAAACTCTGCAGCATCCTTGAAGAGTGTCGGCCAATAAAATCCACTCTGAAGCACCTTAGCAGCGGTGCGTTCTCCTGCAAAATGACCTCCGTAAGGAGAAGCATGACAATGGTGAAGAATAAGCTCTTGCTCCTCTTGTGGCACACATCTCCTGAGCAATTGATCCTTGCCTATCTTGAACAAATATGGTTCGTCCCATACATAGCATCTGACATCTCGTAAAAATCTCTTCTTCTTGTCAGAAGGAAGGTTAGGAGGCAAAATGTTGCTTACCAGATAATTGACATAATTAGCATACCATGGGACAGAAATAACATTTAGAGCATACAATTGTTCATCAGGAAAAGATTCATTTATAGGAGAAGAAAATGTTACCACCAGGTCATCAAGACGTGAAAGGTGATCTGCCACTGGATTGTCGGCGCCCTTTCAGTCACGAATCTCGATGTTGAATTCTTGGAGGAGGAGAATCCATCTAATGAGCCTTGGTTTTGCATCCTTCTTGTTGAAGAGGTAGTGGATGGCAGCATGATCTGTGTAAACTGTCACCTTACTTCCAAGCAAGTAAGCTTGGAACTTGTCAAGAACAAAAATCACAGCGAGGAACTCCTTCTTTGTTGTTGCATAGTTAATCTGAGCATCGTCTAGCGTGTAACTTGCATAGTAGATGGCATGAAATCCTGTGGTTTTTCTCTGACCAAGGACAGTTCCAACAGCAAAATCGCTTGCATCACACATGATTTCAAACGGGAGTGTCCAATCTGGAGATATGATCACTGGTGCAGATACGAGTGCCTTCTTCAATGTAGTAAAAGCTGTGTGGCATGCTTCATCAAAATGGAATGGCACATCCTTCTCAAGCAATCTGCAGAGAGGTTTGGTGATCTTTGAGAAATCTTTGATAAAATGCCGATAGAAACCAGCGTGCCCTAGAAAGCTTCATACTTCTTTGATGAAAAGTGGAGGTGGTAACTTGTCAATGACCTCCAGCTTAGCCTTATCGACTTCCAACCCTTTGCTTGAGACTTTATGGCCAAGGACCACACCCTCTGTTACCATGAAGTAACACTTCTCCCAGTTAAGAACTAGGTGTGTTTCTTTACAACGTTCAAGTACTTTCCCTAAGTGAGCCAAGCAATCTTCATAAGAATCTCCGAACACTGATAAGTCGTCCATGAAAATCTCAATCTATCTCTCCACCATGTCCAAGAAAATGGCCATCATGCATCGCTGAAAAGTAGCAGGAGCGTCACACAATCCAAATGGCATTCTACGAAAAGCAAATGTACCGTAGGGACAGGTGAAGGTAGTCTTCCCCTGATCTTCTGGTGCGATGGCAATTTGAAGATACCCTGAATAGCCATCTAGGAAACAGTAAAAAACATGACCTGCCAATCGGTCTAACATCTGATCAATGAATGGTAGCGGAAAATGGTCCTTCCGAGTTGCCTTGTTTAGCTTCCGGAAATCAATACAAACTCTGTGGCCTACCACCATCCTTGTTAGGGTAAGCTCATTATTTTCATTAGGCACTACTGTGATTCTGCCTTTCTTTGGAACACATTGAGTCGGGCTTACCCACTTGGAATCCGAAATGGGATAAATGATGCTGGCATCGAGCCATTTGATGACTTCCCTTCTTACAACCTCCTTGAGTTTTGGATTAAGTCTCCATTGAGCTTCCACGGTTGGACGAAAGTCGTCCTCTAGGATGATCTTATGCTGACATAACGAAGGGTTGATCCCCTGAATATCACCAAGTGTCCATCCAATGGCCTCCTTATGTTTGCCTATCACCTTGAGGAGTTGACTCTCTTGATCCTGATTCAAAGAAGCAGAGATAATAACAGGCAACTTATGTACATCATCTAAATAAGCATACTTGAGATGAGCAGGGAGTGGCTTGAGCTCTAGGTCTGGTGGTACAATAATTGATGACTGAAGCTTAGGCCTTGGTGTATCGTCGAGCTCCAATGATTCAGCTGAGTGAATCCATGACACTTCCATGCTTCCATCTTCACATGCATCCTCGATTTCTTGTTCTTCTTCTCTTTCAGCAATAATTTTATCCACCACATCGATCCGATAACAATCATCTTCCATAGCTGGGTACTTGGCCACTTCAAACACATTAAACACAACTTTATCATTGCATACTTTGAAACGGAGCTCACCTTTTTCCACATCAATGCTCGTCTTTCCAGTGGCCAAGAAGGGTCGACCAAGGAGGAGAGGGACGTCATGATCTTCTTCCATTTCCATCACAATGAAGTCAACTGGGAAGATTAAGGTGTCAACCTTTACTAGTACATTTTCTACGATCCCCTTTGGTCTTATTACCGAATGATCTACAAGTTGGAGAACAATCGACGTTGCCTTCATATCTCCTAATCTAAGCCTCCTGAAAATGGAAAATGGCATGAGATTAATACTGGAACCGAGATCAATAAGTGCTTTCTTAAAAGTTTGATCTCCTATAGTGCAAGGAATGGTGAAACTCCCTGGATCCTTCATTTTCTGAGGTAGCTCCTGGCTCAGGACTGCACTACACCCTCTGGTCAGTGGAATGACTTCAAAGTCATCGATATTCCTTTTCTTTGAAATGAACTCCTTGATCCATTTTCGGTAGGTAGGCATTTGTTCGAATGCGTCAAGGAGTGGAATATTGATGTGCAAGTTCTTAAAGAGTTCCAGGAACTTCTGGTAGCTTGGATGTGAAGTTTGCTTGTTCACCCTCTGTGGAAATGGTGGTGGAGGGTACACTTTTTCTGGTTTTGACTTGATCACTTCCTCCACGGGCTTTTCCTTAGCTACTACAGTAGGAGTTACTCGTAGTTCTTCTTCCTCCTCGCTTACTAGCTTAGCTGATGGCTTGGCTACTGGGGTAACCACATTCTTCCCTAAATCGAGGCCACTTCTGGTAGTAATGGCCTTGCATTGTTGTTGGTTGCTTGGTAGAGGCTCGGTGTTGCTTGAGCTAGCTGATTTGCACTTCCAAGTTCCGAATTGTTGCCTCGTGACTTAACACTTGCTTTCGTAATTCGTCCTCACTCCGAGTATCTTGTGGTGGTGGTGCTCGTGGTTGCCATCTTTGTTGGTATGGCTGATATTGCTGAGGCGGAGGACCTTGTACATTGACTCCTCTGAATGGTGGTCTCGGTTGTTGGGGTACTTGCTAACCTGCATTGTTCTTCCACGAAAAGTTTGGATGGTTTCTCCAACCAGGGTTATAAGTATTGGAATATGGATCATTATTCTGGTTGGCATTTCCCACAAAATTAACAGGTTCTGCAATCAAAGAACAAGCGTCTGTACCATGTGGACCGGTGCAAATTTCACATACCTAAGAAGACGATGATGCTTGTGATGCCATCGAGCTTTGAAACATTTATGTCAATGCTGCTACTTGAGCCTTTAAAGTGGCAACTTCATCATTGTCTTGTATGCTTGCAACTTTCCTCCTTTCGATACGATCACCCCACTCGTGGTTGTTGGTAGCTAAGGCTTTGATGATTCGGAAACCATCAGCTTCTTCTTTCTCTGTTAGATTACCTCAAGCAGCAGCATCCAAGTTGACTCAGATTTGCGGCTCACATCCATTGTAGAATGTTTGGATAAGCATCCAATCTGGCATTTGATGATGTGGACAATCACATAGTAATCCCTTAAAGCGATGCCAAGCCTCGTGGAGAGATTCGCCACCCTATTGCTTAAAATGAGAAATTTTATTACGAAGTTGAGTGGTCTTACCTGGAGGATAATACTTTGCCAGAAACTTGTCGGCTAGCTCCTCCCACGTGGTGAAAGTTCTGGCAGGAAATGAATCTACCCACTCACGAGCATCATCTTTTAGGCTATATTTAAACAATCTAAGTTTAATGGCATCTGGTGAGAGACCATTATACTTGACCATCAAACAATGGTCTTCAAACCTTTGGATATGCTTGGCGGGGTTTTTAGAAGGGTAACCTCCAAATTGGTCTTGTTGAACCATATTGAGAAGGTTACTCTTTATTTCAAAATTGTTGGCCTCAACTGTTGGATAAGCTATGCTCGATCTAAGATCGACAAGCCTTGGATGCGATTTGTTCCTCATGGCCCTGGGTGCGTCAACTATCTTTCGATCAGCCATCGTTCTCCTGAGCTGGTTCCTCCTTTGATGAAAAGTGTGTTCAATCTCAAGATCGTACTCTTGGAGAGGTTGGTTGCCTCAACGGGTAACGAGCATACACTTCTTGCACTATTACTACACTCAACAAACAAGATCAAGCGTAGTGATAAACAAGTAGTGTATAAAACTTAGTCTCAAAATCTTGAAGACTATATCCAATATTAACAATAACAAATTCAAATTGTCCCTGGCAATGGCACCAAAAACCTGATGCGTCCAAACGTGGATCTAAATAATGCGTGCAAGAGTACACGATCGCAACAAGTAATAAAGTGATAAGTAAGGTCGTCTCCACAGGGAAAATAGAATTTGTTACTAAGTACCAGATTACGTGATCAAGATCTTAAGCTAAGTGGATTAATTAACGGTTGTTGAGAATGCTAAACTATGGATTTTAATATTGTAAGAACCTAAGGTTGTCAATCTCAAGTTACTAACAATATTGAACAACGAAAATAAGAGAAGAATGAATGGATGTGCTTAAAATCAAGTTGTCACTCCTTAACTCTTCAACACATGCACTTATTCTTTTTTAAGCAAAGAACTTCGAAATGTAAAAGCGAAATCTAATGTAATTGAAACAAAGGTACCTCCTTGATTAATGAATCAGAATGTTGCATACAACCTTTGTTTTCCAAGAATAAAAACAAATCTAAGCTAAGATTGAAGTCTATAATTTGATTTTGCCTATTCTACTCCTTGGACTCCAATTGCTTCTCCCTTGGATTGCCTCCTCCATTTATAGCCACTCCAATATGCTTGCCAGAGAGGATTGAGCTGTCTTGGATCCACAAAATTGGCTGCAAGTTGATCAATTTGAGGTAGCAAGTGGTTTACTTTCGGTTTGCAGCTTTTCTTGACTTCTGCCGCCTGTGTAGCAACCTCTATAGGTCAAAAATTGTGGGTGTAGCGACCGCTACAAAACGTAGCGACCGCTACAGAAAATCGGGGAAAAATGGCCGCTCGATCCAAGCGAGCGCTACAAAGTGTAGCAACCGCTACACTTGCTCCTTCAGCTTTTTCTTCCTCTCCGAACGACTGGTTGCCTGCTCTGATTCCTACAAAAAACACAAACATCATCGACAACGATCCGAACTCTCGAATATCATGAAAACTCGACCAAGACTAAGGTAGATATGCATGATCCTACACAAAATATGCCTAAGTGACATACAAAACATGATAAAAAAGATGTATGTTTGCACGTACATCATCTTCACTTCTCTTTGTTGTGAAATTCAAGACCTTGTTACACATAGGCAGATTGGAATTACTGAGAGACGAGATGGCCTTTACCTCCTACAAACAAAACTACAATCAACCAATATCACAGCCACTGCAGTAACCAACTACATCAAGCATGAGATTGATATTTGGCATTGTAGATTAGGTCACATTCTTAGTTCTAAATACATGTCTTGAAGCAAATTTGTCCTTCAATTCCATATATTCTAAGACTTCATTGTGATAGTTGTCAACATTCCAAGTTTAAGAGATTGTCTTTTCCATTAAGTTTGAGTTTAGTCAACGAATGTTTTGATTTGATTCATATTGATCTTTGGGGTCCCTATTCTAGTCCTTCTTTTGATGGTTTCAATTACTTTCAAATTATAGTGATAGTTCACGTGCTACTTGGGTATATCTTTTGAGGAATAAAAATTGAAGTTAAGTCCAGTTTAGAAGCCTTTTCTCATATGGTTGAAACACAGTTCAAGATCATAATGATCAGATCAGATCAAGGAACAAAATTCTTGCTGCCTTCTTTCTTTGCTTTAAAAGGGATCATACATGAAACTTCTTGTGCTTACACTCCCCAGCAAAATGGCAAGGTTGAGAGAAAACACCAACATATATTAAATGTGGCTCGTGCAATAAGGTTCCAAGCTTCCTTCTTATTCATTTTTGGAGCTTCTACATATTGCACACTGTCCATCTCATCAATCTCACTCCATCCTGATAAATCTCCATACAAAGTTCTTAATGAGAAAGTTCCTTCTTTGTCATCTGTGAGTGTTCGAATGCTAGTGATATGCTACTAGATTTCCTAGGCTTAATAAGTTTGAGTCGAGAGCAAGGCAAGGTGTCTTTTTAGGATATGTAGTGCAGGGGTCAAAGGTTATAGAATCTAAGATCTAGATTCACACAACATTTTTATTTCTAGGGATGTCACGTTTTATGAAAACATTTTTCCCTTCCAAACAACCTTACACAAATTGACCAATCGCTCTTATCAAACTCTGATCAACAACATGGTCAAATGCTTAACAGAAGTACTCCTCTTTGTTTTGATGAAACCAATCCCATGATGCCACCCTTTCCTGGTCATAATGTTGATCAGATTCCTAGTGAGGAAGCCCTACCTCATTTTGATGAGCCCACTATCTAAATACAACCTACTCCTGATCCACCACTTGATCATATGCTAGCGAGGAAGCCTAACCTTGCTTTAATGAGGCAATATTCCGAAGATCCATAGACCAAAACAACCTCCCTCATACCTCTGCGACTATGATCAGACAGCTACAATTTCTCAACAATTCCAATCTCATTCACATCAACAAGGTGAGTTCCCTATCAAAAAGACACGCTATCCAATGTCTGAAGTGCTAAGAAGTGATCAATTAGGTCTCTCTCACAAAGTCTTTATAGTGGCACTAGATGAAATGAGAGATCCAATCAGCTTAGAGGAAGCAAATAAAATGCAATGTTGGAGAGAGGCAATGAAAAATGAGCTTGATGCTCTTTATTAGAACAAGACTTGGGAGATAGTGGATTTTCCAGCTAACAAGAAATTGATAGACTGTAGGTTAGTTTACAAGATTAAGTGTCATTCAAATGGAACTATGGCGTAGGATGCCTATGAATAAAGAAAAGACAAGTACGAGTGCAATAGCAAGCTGATCAAGTGGACATCGTATGCATGGAGAGTGCATGGTGAGCTGGCCAAGTTATGGCTGAGTTTATCTAATATAATCTGTCCGAACTTTTGGATTTCTTGTTTTAAACTTTATGATATGTAATAAGGGAATAATAAATGCCCATCACTATTGGAGGTTAAAGAATGAAATGGCTTGCTAAAAGGTAAGGAGTTTAGCTCATTAATCCTGCCTTAAAGTCACTAGATTTCATGCCTCCCTATTTGTATCTCACGTGAATGAATAAATGGACATGAATTTGAATCCCAAAATTGAGTGTAAGTGCGCTTACCTTTTCATGCATGGACTTGCATGATTTGTGCATGGATTTGCACAGAAATTGAGTGAACCTGCTCTAGTTGGCCACTTATGGACTCAAGCAACCCTCTAATTGCATTTTGGAAGGAGTAGATTAGAGGTTCTTAATCTTAGTTTTTAGTTAGTTCGAACAACCATTTCGAAACAAACCTTTAGGAAGGGGCAATGGATCGAAGACTGGTGATAGATCCACAACGTTGAAAGTCTTGCTAACTCCAAATTCTTTAGGCAGGTCGACCACATATGCATTGTCATTAACATGCCTTAATATCTTGTAAGGTCCAAATTTCCTGGCTTGAAGCTTGCCTCCCATGTTGGATGACATTCTTTCCTTCCAAAAGTGCACCATAACCTGTTCTCCAGGTTGAAATATTTGCAACTTCCTATGCACATCCTTCCCTTGCTTCTCTTTGCCATAAGTAGTCTCCAACCTTTTCTTCACCATATCTAGAACAGATTATACATGCTCGGCATAGGTGATGGCAGTAGCATTCGCCCTTGGAGGCCTTGGCACACTTCACACATCAACGAGATAGTTAGGCACTTTAGTGTAAACCAAAGAACATGGGGACTTTCCTGTGCTTCGATGTACTGTACTATTTTATGCGAATTTAGCAATGGGGAGAGCAAGACCCCACTGCTAGTGCCTCTCCACCCTTCTATAATCTTCTCTATGATCATCCCTACTATAGGCTTCTCTTCTAGGTGCACGTCCTAGATCACCTCATCCTCTTCCTCTCATGCCACTAGCACCTCTGATTCCCCTTCTCACATTAAGAGTTGTATCTGAATCACCCTCTTCTTTTTCTTCTTGTATTTTAGCTGGAGGAGGTTGTACCATGGGTGGTTGCACGTTCACATTCCTCATCAAGGCATTTGTTAGTATCAAGATCGGCCATTGAGCATCAGCTTTTGGTGGAGTTTGGTTGGTAAAAGAGAGGTACAGATTAAGGGATTGTGTATCCTTATGGATCAGCTCGTAGATGGGTTCTCTCACAACTCACAAGGTGATAGGGTATGTTCACACCTACATTACGGATCATCAAGCTTTGAAGTTCATGTTTGATCAAACGAAGCTAAGTAACCCATGCATGCATATTAGAGTTTGTTTTTGTAAAAGTTCTCTTGCAAAATTGTGCATAAGAATGGTAAGCAAAATGTTATTATGTATGTATTGCATAGAAGGGTCTTACTGCTTACTGAACTAAGGGGTGTCATCAATGCTTTTGATTGCTTGCATGACCAATATGAGAAGGACAAAGATTTTGCTGAAATATGGTCAAAATGCAAGAATGGAAGAGGTTGCAAAGATTATTTCTTGCAGGATGGCTTTCTAATGAAGGAGAATTAATTATGCATTCCTAGAACTTCTATGCATGAGCAGCTCATGTGGGAGATGCATGGAGGGGTACTCTTAGCTTACTTTGGACATGATAAAACTATGGTAGCCTTGGAAGAGAGATTTTATTGGCAAAAGTTGATGAGGGATGTTGCCAACTTTGTGAAGCATTGCCGTGTTTGTTAAGAAACGAAGGGAAGTACAAACAACACGGGTCTCTTTATGCCTTTGCTAATTCTAGAAACAACTTGGGAGGACTTGAGCATGGACTTTGTGCTATGTTTGTCGTGCACTCCTCTGGTGCTGACTTAATTTTTGTTGTTATGGACAAGTTGTTGAAGATGGCACACTTTATCCTGTGCAAGAAGATGAATGGCATGAGTGCTGTGGCCAAACACTTCTTTAGAGAGGTGGTTCACTTGGATGGAGTGCCAAAGACCATCATATCTGACCGTGACACAAAATCTATGGTGAGCTTTTGGAAGACTCTTTGGAGGATGTTCGATGAAACCCTCCAATTTAGCATGACTGCACACCCATAGACTGATGGCCAGACTAAGGCAACTAACCATACCCTTGGCAATCTCTTAAGGAGTTTGTGTCATGTCTTGAAGCCATTCTTGGACAAGTCTATTGTTGTGTATATTGATGACATCCTTGTCTATAGCAATACTGAGGATGACCACATAGCACATTTGAAGGATGTGTTCAAGGCTCTACAAGACAACAAGCTCTACATCAATTTGAAGAAGTGATGCTTTCAGAAAGAAAAGCTATTATTCTTAGGGTTCATCGTAGGATGAAAAGGAATTCACATGGATCAATCCAAGATTGAAGCCATTAGCTCGTGGCCAACTCCAGAGAATGTGAGCCAAGTAAGGAGTTTTCTTGGATTGGCTACCTTCTTTACTTGGGTCAGATGCACATCTGATGGTGACCACTTTGAAGATCTATCTTGGAAAAGATAGTGGCACCATCAAGGCTGTCCAACATGTCATTCAATTGCGGAATTAGGAAGCAATATCCAATTGTGATCTTGTTGATCGTGCAGCTATCTTTGCACATTCTCCACGACCCATCCTTCTTAGGCATGAGGAGTGCAAGAACTCCATAAGGATTGAGACTCTCTTGCACATATCCTCGGTTTAGTAGGTCTTACACTTGCTCTCTCAAGACCTAATTTTCTTGCAGACTCATTCTATAGTGAGGAAGGTTTAGAAGTGTGGCTCTCGGGATGAGGTCTATTTAGTGTTGGATTTCTCGCAATGGAGGTAACCCATCGGGCAAGTCATCTTGCACTACATCCAGGAACAATTCAAATAGTTTCTGAATTTGATCAAGCAAGGTCTCAATCACTTCCTCCTCTAGCAGAGAGGAATACTTCATCACCAAGAAGTTACAAATCTCCGAGTCATGCAAGGTATCTACAAAATCATGGGAGTATATTGCCATCATTACAAGCTGCACAGCACTATTCAAATGGATTCAAATGGAGTAATGTATATTGCTTGCTCCTCTTCTTAAGCTCATACGTGTTCTCCTTGCCTTTGTGAACAACTTGGTTATCAAATTCCCAAGGACGGCCAAGCAAGATGTGGCAAGCATCCATTTCAAAGATGTCACACTCCACTACATCCTCAAATTTGCCAATCTTGATAGGGATTATGCACTTGGAAATCACCTTAATGCTTTCTCCAGACCGAACCCATATAATTGAACAAGGCACTGGGTATGGTGTAACTTGTAGTCCAAGCTTCTCAACAGTCTATTTGCTAATGAAATTCTCTTGACTTCCACTGTCGATGATCACTTCACACACTTAATCACAAACATGGCAATGCGTGCAAAACAAATTATGCCTTTGGGACTCGTCTTTCTTTGTGGATGTGAGAGCTAGCTTCCTCATCACTCCACAATATTCATCCTCACCCTCAGATGACTCATGCCCCTCGTCTCCATTTTTCTCCATAAGTGTGCACAAGTAAGCTCCCTAAGACTCTTCCTTCTTATCTTCTACTTCACACAACTGAGCATACTTGTATTTAGGACAATCACTTGACTTATGCCATAACTCATTGCCCTTATAATAGCAAATTCTCGAACTTGTCTTAGCCTTTTTTCCATTTCTTTGTGTCACAATGGAATAGGCTTCTTCGTAGAGGATCTAAGATCATTAACTTGAGTTGCACTCTTCTCATTTCCTCCTTTAGCAAAGGAAGAAGTCTGACTAGGACATGAAAAATGGGTGGGAAACAGTTTCTTTTTCTTTAAGGCAGCTCCTATCTTCTTGGCCTTGGCACAAGCATCATGAAAATAAAGAAATGTGTCGTACTCCATCTTGCTCTTGATTTCAAAATTAAATCCATCTATAAACCTAGCAATCATCTAGTCTTCGTTTTCCTCAACATCATTCTTAGATGCTAGCATCATGAACTCAGTCATATAATCTTCCACAGAGCGGTTACCTTGGACACACCTTAGGAATTATGCATATAGGGTCTGATGGTAATCCATGGGCACAAACCTTGCTCTCAATACTTGCTCTATGGAGGGCCAGTCATAGATTGGTTGCTCTCCTCTTCTCCTTCGTGACTCTTGGTCTTTTCTCTACCAAATCTTGGCTTTGGATTCAAGCTTAAATGCCACGTAATTAACCTTATATTCCTCTATGAGGTCCATGCAGTCGAAATACTTCTCCACCAAATCCATCCAGTTAAGAAATCCCTCCACATTTGTATTACCATAGAATTTCTCCCAAGCAAGCTAGCTACTTGGGACTAGCATCTTCTCAAGAAGGGGAGGATGGCGTAGGATGCCTATAAATAAAGAGAAGACAAGTACAAGTGCAAGAGCAATCTGATCAAGTGGACGTCGTGTGCATGGCAAGCTAACCAAGTTATGGCTGAGTTTATTTAATGTAATCTATTTGAACTTTTGGATTCTTGTTTTAAACTCTGTGATGTGTAATAAGGCAATAATAAATGCCCATCATTAGTGGAGGTTAAAGAATGAAATGGCTGGCTGAAAGGTAAGGAGTTTAGCTCATTAATCCTTCCTTAAAGTCACCTGATTTCATGCCTCCCTATTTGTATCTCACATGAATATAAACGGACATGCATTTGAATCCCAAAATTGAGTGAAAGTGAGCTTACCTTTTTGTGCATGGACTTGCATGATTTGTGTATGGATTTACATGGAAATTGAGTGAACCTACCCTAGTTGGCTGCTTGTGGACTCAAGCAACCCTCTAATTATGCTTTGGAAGGAGTAGATTAGAGGTTCTTAATCTTAGTTTTTACTTAGTTTAAACACTTTCACAAACAATTCGAATCAAACCTTTAGGAATAAAGCAAACATGCTTCGTTACCTATGCTACACTATAGAGTGTTTTAAGGCTTTTCTCATTGCCAAAGGTTATACACAAGCTCTTGGTATGAATTATCTTTAAAACTTTTCTCTGATGGTCAAGTTAACCTCTATTTGATTAGTGCTTGCAAGTTATGGCTAGTCAGAACTGGTTTTAGAACAATTGGATGTCAATAACACTGTTTTACATGGTGAATTACATGAAAGTATACATGGATCTTCTCCTGGGTTTGTCTTCTGGTCAGCATCAAGTTTATAGGTTGAACAAGTCATTATATGGGTTAAAACATGCTAATAGGCAGTTGTTTGAGAGCTTACATCTCTATTGCTACAATTTGGCTTTGTACATGCAAAATTAGATCATTCGATGTTCTTGTTGTAGAGAGGCACATCTATCACTTGTTTTTTGGTGTATGTTAATGATGTTATTTTGGCAAGTAACAGTATGCCTCATATTCAAGAAATCAAGACCTTTCTTCATGATCAACTCAAGATCAAGGACTTGGGACAGCTAAAATTCTTCCCTGAAATCAAAGTGGCTCGCATCAAGAAAGGTATTCATTTATATCAGAGACAATATGCAATTGATTTGTTGACAGAGGCTAGATTTGCAAATTACAAAGTCATGCGGACACCAATGACTCACAATCTTCAATTCATGAAGAATCAAAGTCACTAGAGATTGAAGATGTGACATTCGGAAAAATGGTTAGTTGGAATGTATTCGATTGAGATGGTTATATTATATTGGATGACATCTTTGAAGTACTCAAAGATGTGAATTGGTGTCATTAGAGTTCCATTTCAACCACTACAATACCTTAGTGAAATATTTGTTTGAGAAGTTATTGTTTGAATTCGGATAGACACACCCTTGGTTAATTAAAAAGTCATAACTTCTTCAATATTGCTTCAAATAATGTGATTCTACTTGTGAAGAAACAAAAAGTATGACTACCAAATTGAACAAAAACTAAAGGAAGACCGTCATTCTTCAGCTACTTACTTCTAGATAAATCTATTGGACCCCAGATTGTTGTCTTTTTCTTAGATTAAGTTGGAGAGGGGGTTTGAATGTGATTGGACCTTACCCACCTCTTTAGATATATTATAGGGTTCCTTGAAGAGGTAGAACACTTATCTACTTGGTCACAAAACAAAAATTAAAAGAAAGAAGAGAGAAGGCTGAGAAAGGGTTAAAAGAGAAAGAAGAAGCTGGTTAATAAAGAATCAAGCTATAAGCCTAATTCCAATAAGATTTAAGACTTTAAACCTAAGAATAGAGTTGTAGAGGACTGCCTATCTTTCTTTTGATATATCATATGTGGAATTTGAATTTGGGAATCAACAGAGAATTTGCTTTGAATCTGGGCCTTGTTGAAGAAGTGCACAGCTGAGGTTGTTGAGGAAAATGCGATTGGTAGGCAAACTTAGACTCAAATTGGAACATGATATTTTGATAGCTTGTAGAGGACTCTGTAAGCTTTCTAACCATATATCATATTCCTTGTTCAGATGAAGAAATCTTGTTCAAGATTTGTTTGAATTTTGGACTAATGGGCTGTGTTCAGATTGAAGGAGTTAAAGATAAATGCTAGGTAAGTGAATTTTTTGGGAGTTTTAGTTGATATATGGATTTTGAGACATCAAGAATATACATGGGTGTCATATAAATGTTGTTTGAGGTGGATATGATATGAGTTTGAAATATATATGTTGTTTGTTAAAGATGAAGTGGTTCAGCTTCTTTTGTGCTTGGGTTGTGTTCGCATGTGCAAAACAGATTGTTGGATGAGATTTAGGACCATGAGTAGCCTCTATATAGATTGTCTATGTGTGGTATTCATGATTTTTGATGATGAGTTGTAATTGTGCCGTTGTTTGTTGTTTTGAGTTATTAGTAGCAATTTGGTTGAGAAAATAAGAGGTTAACCTTATTATTGTGATTTGGGATTGTATACAAAGCTTCCTCAAGGTGTATAGGTGAAAGAGAATTATTTCGGGGGAAAGTTATAAAGGCTTTGAGTGAAAGAGATCAAAATTCGGAAATCAGTGTGGTCTGCATTGAGTAAGCAGATAGACCATGATATGTTTGTTGTGTTTGTTATATGCATGTTTTAGATTTGGGTTAATTACCCTCAGGTCCTTGAACTATTGACGATTTTGTAATAGGGTCCCTGTGTAATTTGAATAAGATTTAAGGTCCCTGTGTTGTAACGAAATATTACTCTCAGGTCCCTGGCTTAACCTTCGCTGACATCATCAATTTTTTTTAATTTTTTTAACACTGAATTGACCAAAATACCCTTAAGCCAAAAATAAAAAAAATCCAAAAAACAAAATAAAAATTAGGGAAAAGTACAAAAAAAGTCATGGTTCACTTTTAGTCCTCCGAACCTAAATTCGTCCCGAACCTATGAAAAATTTCTTTTTCATCCCGTTTTTTTTACATTTTAGTCCCAAATCTCAAATTTTTTTCAATTATTTTTATTATATCATAAATTTATCCCGAACCTATGGAATTCCGGAAATACCCCTCACCTGCTTCCGAATTTCACCAAACGCTCAACATCAAAGTCGTAGATCTAGATCTTACGGATCCTCTCGTTTTGGAATCGCTCGATTCGGAGTATGTATGCGAAAGTTATGATTTTGCTACCAAAAGTTGACGAACTAAGCCTATCATTGGCGAACAACTGACTAGATTGCTAGCTTGGGGCTGATTTGTTATGTTGATGGATATGATTTTGATCCGTTTGTCATATGTCTGATAAGATATGTGTTTTTGTTGGAGAAATGAATAAGCTTTCCCGTACTAACCCAAAATATTAGTCTATAAGCTCACACTTTGGGGGATATCATATGGTCATCATGCATTTCAAGTTTAGTTACATCAAACATGGTTGAGTTCTGTGACAAGTATATCTCAGACATAACTAATATATTATGTTCTATCCTCTTACTAAGTATTTCCCGACATTTACCCCTTACTAATCTATCTCAGGTTCCAACATTCCATAGTTTCTTTTGTGTTTGGAATCTGTTGCTCGAGCTCATCTCTTTTGTTTGAGAGCGTACTTTTGAGGTCTCCAGATTTATGCCTCCTTATACATCTATATAGACTCTCCATAGTGGTTAGATTTTGGTTTATGTCTGCTTTTGGATTTGTCATTTGGAGATGGATTGTTTAGACTTTGTTTGATGGTTCATGTACCATTTTTGCATATGCTATGATTTTTTTGAGGATTTGTTTGATGCAAGTTTTGGTGAACTGTGTTTGAAGTTTGAGGCTTGCTAGATTGCACATATGTTGATCTTCTACATGGAGTCTAGCACTAGTCATCGACCGTAGTGCAGGTCGTGATAAAAGATCCTACAAGTTACAGAGAATTGATTGGGAAGTTAGTATATCTAACCATACAAGACCTGAATTGTGCTATGTAGTTCACCAATTGATTTAGTTCTTATCCAAGCTACTAGTTGAGCATAATAAAGCGATGCATCCCATGTTACAATATATCAAAACATATCCGGGACTTGGTATGTTCTTTCCAACATCTTCGAGCTTAAAGTTGTCAGGTTTTTGGGATGCAAGTTGGGGCCATTATAGTGATACGAGATGATCACCAACTTGATATTGTGTGTTTCTTAGAAGTTCATTTATTTGTTAGAAATCAAAGAAACAACCTACCATCTCACAAAGCTCTTGTGAAGTAGAGTATAGAGCCATTACATCTTTGAGCTATGAGATTCAATGGCTCACGTATGTCTTGGATGACTTGAAGATTTATTATCAATTGTCGGCTTCCATTTTCTACGATAATAAGTTGGCCATCCACATAGCAGAGAATGCGGTTTATCATGAATGCACCAAGCACATTGAGTTCGATAACCATTTAGTTTATGAGAAGATAACACGATGTCTTGTCAAACTTGCAGATATCCTAATGAAACCTCTTCCTCTTATTCTATTCTATGATTTTGTTTTCAAACTTGGACTGATTAGTATCTGTAGTCTAGCTTGCGAGGAACTATAGCAACCCTTTAAGCTTGAGCAACTCCTTGAGCTCGAGAAGGAAGATGAGCACATTCTTCACTAGCTTGAAATGAAGGAGGGAAGAAGAGTTTTGAATCAAAATGGGCCTACACTTGTTAAACTTGTGAATAATTTCTGGGCCCATTACAAATGCATCATTCCAGCTGGCCCACATAGGCTATTGTCATGCACAGAGCACGAGGAGGTTCTGCGAGAATAATGTTGACATCATGTCAACATTATAAGTAATCATCAACCACTCATTGGTGGCACGTGATCCAAGGAAGATCTCACAGCCACATGATCAACTAGTATTTGATCCTTTCTCGATCTTATCCAAATAGCATATTTTAGAATAGATTTTTACAAGATTCTATTTATTCTTTTGTGTATAAATATGTCAGTTGTAAAGGTTTATTTTAGTGGAATCTAACACTAGAAAATTTCCAACAATATAGCCTTTCCTTCTTCTCTTTCTCCTTGGAGTTCATTCCTTTGAGTTGTCAACTCACTTTCTTTTCGTGTATGAGGGGATAAACATTTTTTTTTATCATCATGGTAGAAACTGGGTAGATGATGGATGAACATTTGAGATTGGCATAAGCAGTTGCGTTGATTGTTTGTGATTTGTAAAATTCATGTTTTTCACTTGCAAGTAGGTAGATCGACCAATATGAAAAAATTATACATCTTTCGATTACATTCGTCATATTAACCACATCTATAAAATTGTTGTTCAACATTTTTCATTGCCGCCATTTCTAAATGTGAAATTGAGTATCACTAATGTTATTAGATTAACAAGGTATATATACAAGTTACATGACCAGCTAGGATTTTGTGGAACTGCTAGGGTTGGCGTCTTATGGACTCTCTCTACTTACTTGGCATAACAAAAAGATAACACAACTTATGCACATTCATAATCTAAATTGAAAACTAGAGAAGCTTTTGTAACCCTCTCCTTAAGTTAGCGTGTGTAGGTTGATCACCCATTTTTTTCAATATCTTTATGGGATTCATAAATATACCTCCTCATTTAGGTTTCCAAGTTGTTTACATCATTTGGAGTATCAGTCAACCTTTCTTGACTACAACTACCAACAAGCATCACAAA
The DNA here is from genome assembly GCA_012979155.1 of Hypericum perforatum. Taxonomy (NCBI): domain Eukaryota; kingdom Viridiplantae; phylum Streptophyta; class Magnoliopsida; order Malpighiales; family Hypericaceae; genus Hypericum; species Hypericum perforatum. The sequence continues at coordinate 141,256 of SOPF01027272.1, read as the reverse complement.
GTAACAAGCTTTTCCACATGCGTGAAGGTATCATGGAAGTCAACATCCTCAGCTTGTGTGAGGTCTCTCGCAACTAATCCTACCTTGTATTGGTCCACCTTGCCATTTTGTTTGAACTTTACTTAGTAAATCCACTTTGAATTGATGACTCACTTTCTTTCAGGTAACTCTTACAACCTCAATGTCCCATTAGATTTCAAGGCCATGATTTCTAGTTAAATCACTTCTCTAGTACATGTACTTAACTACTTTAAGAAAGTCTTTTAGTTCATCATGTGCACTCAAAAAATAATCATAATGAATATAAAGGGACAAGGGATATACCATGGAAGATCTTGAAGTTTGGGTTAGGTCTAGCAACATGATGGAGAATGGTAATGATACTTTAAAATCTTCAAAATGGCTTGCTAACTTGTAATTTCCTAAGCGACATGCCTTATGCATGGATACTAAACTATTTTCCCCTTATTGAATTTGAGTTTGCCTCACTTAAAACCACTTCCACATTTTGCCTATGCCCTTTAGTGATAATCGAGGTTAGGACTCCACGAGTCAGAGGACAAGAAGTTGGTCCTGGTTCTTCATCATCTTAAATTGGAAATCAAGTGTTACTCCCCGTGGCTGGTCGCGCTATTGAAATTTCTTGTCTTTCTTCTATGGATGATATCTACCAGAAAGTGAAATAATATTTAAAAAACACCACATCTTGGCTCATTGTTATCTCTATCAATTTGCAAGTCATAAACTCAATGCCTTTTTTGGCTAGAAAGATAACCCAAAAGAACATCCTCTCCCCCTTTCATTAAAATTGTCTCACGCGTCTATAAAGATATAGGGAACACTCAAAACTCCTTTGATAATCATAATTTATGACCTTACCAATAAGAACTTCATATCGAGTCTTGTGGATGTTCATAACTAAAAGGACACAATTTATTAAAAAGACTACTATAAGGACATTCTCTCCAAAACTCCACTTCCAAGCGTGCTTCAAAATAGGGAACCCTCGCAGTGTCAAGAATATGTCTATGCTTCCTCTCAATCACACCATTTTATTATGGTGTGCCGAGAAAAGATGTTTGTAAAATAACATCATGTATTGTATACTTATCCATCAATCGACAACTAAACTCTATTATCAATTTGGAATCTATTAATTTTTTTCTTCAAATTGATGTTCAACCATGGAGTAGGTCTCTTTTGCCCCCAACTTTTGCTTCTTCAGCTAAATCCATACAACATGGCTAAAGTTATTGGCAATTGTGAGGAAGTATTGTGCCCCTATTAATGAACTCATAAGATATAGTTCCTACGTATCATAATGAATTATGTTAAAATGATTCACCACCTCTATAAATCTATAAGGAAAAGGAAGCCTTTTATGCTTGACTCTTAAATATGATAGAAGAATGCTCTAATCGCTGATGCGAGACTTGAATGATATCTTGTTCACAAACTATCATTACTAATTCACCATCTTATACTAGGATAATTGCATTGCCTACCCATACTAGTTAGGTTTCTTATAGGTAAACCATTTCCAAGACAACTATCATGAGTAAACATGAACACATACTTTGTATCTTGCATCAATGTGACTCACCAATCCTCACGTAGGATTGAGAGAGTTCGTTTCAGGTTGGGAGTTCTAAGAATAAGGAGAGATTGAAATTTGTCATAATCTCTTCAAATGGAAAAAGGAAAAAGTACACATAGGTACCTGTGGTTTCACCGATTTTCACTTGGGTACCTTGTGCTTTTTGGACTGTAGAACAAGTACAAGTTATGAAAATTTCCATTAGGGTAATAGAGATGGGGACCGGTCCGTGATGGAAATTTTCATAACTTGGATCTGTTCTACGGTCCAAAAGACACAAGGGACCCACATGAGAATCGGTAAAATCACAGGGTATCTATGTGTACTTTTCCCTAAAAAAAAATTCAATGTAGACTTTAACCTAAAACTACAGGTTATTTACACAAGGGTTCAGGAAAAAAAAAATACAGCTACAAGAAGGTGTTTAACACTAGAGATACAACACATAACCCTATCTTAAGGGCAGAACATTTCCCAACATCACAAAGGAATGCTCCACAACATCAAGAGTATCATACCGGAGGTCTAAAACACCCAATACTCTGGAGTACTGATCGATCTGCGCCATCAATGATCGATCTGCGCCGTCAAGATTGTGCCGGAGAAGCTTTAATCTGGCGCTGATCCGGCGGACATCATCCTGATGGTAATACGAAAAGAAAAAGAAAAAGAATTCTCTCATTTAGATGAGGCTTAATAGGCATACTAAAAGGAGCTTATGAGAAGGCTAAAAGATCCTGAACTGAAGGTTGTACTAACTCAAATCGCATTAGGAGTCTTGTGTTCTTAAGTTTTTCTCCCTTCCTGTCGTGAAGGGGAACTGCTCGGATTCCTGGTCTTAACTCTGAGACAGGCAAACATGTCTGGCCTCCAAAGTCATCCTTCTCCGATCTGTCATACTCTCGCACTTCGATCCGAAGTAAAGCCAACTCTGGAACGGTGAGGGGAAAAAAGAACTCTTCGTCCCATACCGGAACCCAATTGTCCTCGATTATCTTTGTTTTCTTCTTGGCAGCATCGCCTGGTACTCCAACAATGTATATCTGTATCCATATCGCAATTTATGTTACAATCATGTCAAAAAGCGACTGATTGACCACAGTCAGAGTGATCATATAGCATCTGTTAATTCTTATCAGGGATACCTTTGTATAGAAGTCGGGTGGCGAGTAAGAGTCAAAGTGAGTATGGCTGAAATCCAAGCGCCATCCATCACCCAAATATACTTTCACCTGTCAAATTAGATCAGTGAAAGCTTCTTATATAACGATGATTTCTATGATGAATCTCGTTGCAGATGCCGAAGTTATTCATCACCTTCAGTATTTTCTTCACTGGCAATGGCTTCTTAGGATCGAACACCTCGTTCCCTGCACCTCTGTACATTAGAAAATCCGGTTTTTTAACATAGCCACACCCTCCATTTGCCTTGAACATCCCATGCATCAACCAAAGTGATTTTCCGTAGCCCTACCACAACACAAATCTCAAATTACGACGTGTAATGGTAACTAGTATTTCAAAACACTATCATTTTTGTGATGTGCATTTCGCTCTTATTGGAACTGAATTAGAAATGTTGGAATTGAATGAACCTGCATATTGAAGGCAATCATTTGAGCTCCATGCATCCATCCAACAAGAGGCTTATAGTTGGTAGAAGTGATTCGCATACCCTTGGGATATACTCGAAGAATATTCTTCTGTGTGAACCTAAGAGATCAAGTCTTTTGTTAGTACTGATAACCTGATTCAAATGGCAGAAGCACATTCCGCTTTGTTCGCATCAAAATTGATGCTTGGCAGTCACCTAACTACATCCGTTCCATGGTTGCTGGCGGCCTTCTCAAGTTCTTGTTCGTTCAAGCTAAGACGTCTCACTTTATCCGCCGAACCTGTCAGAGAATCCTTCAACGGACCCTTTGGTTTTCCAGCATGGATAGTGATAAGACGCCTGTATTCAGGTGAAGAATTAACCGATCTTGGATCGCTGTCTTCATCTTCTTGATCACTTCCATTCTGCAATGGAACAGTATTAAGCAAAAAAGTGTGCACAACGTTAAGGATGTGTGAACATGTCTTCTGCTCACCGCGTCAAGCACAAGGTCCCTATTTGATGGTTCATCTTCATCATCAGATGAAATCCTCTCGCTTGGTGAGAAAGGACCCCTGTGCTTCGACTCAAGGTATTCCTTTGGAGGCTTGGTCGAGATCATGATCCGGTGTTTCAATGACTCTGGTGATGGGAATTGTATTAGGCATTCTGACTGCGGAAGATACAACATTTCTCCAAATGTTTGCGTAACCATCTGCAAGTATATGTTTCATGATACTAATAAGACCCTGGGATAAACACGAGGAACGAAATAGGATATGGGATCTTACTTCTGCAACTTTGGCTTGAAGATCTGGTGTTAGGTGATCTTCTAGAGTTATAATGACTGGATAGGGTGAGCTATAAAAGGCGTAGTCTCTTATGGATTTGAGACATTTGATAAGTGATACTGGAGTGGTAAGCGTCCTACATAAAAAAGTTTACAGATCGTTGAGGATTCAAAGTCTAAATAATAAATTCCTAAACTTGATCAAGGAAAAGTTTGCCTTTGACAGGAGTATACTAAATGATCTGTTAGGACTAGGCATAATGCTGATTGTCCTCTGTGATCTGACATACTGTCTCGACTAACAAACATTGTTCTAATTCCAATATTTTTAATCCTTACTCACATGCATACTAGGAAAATTTTCCTGATCACGCGCGTTTAACCTTGAAATTCTCTCAAGGTGTGTACCATAAAATCGGTGCATCTTGTTAATATGGATAATACCCATTAAATTACTTAAGCGTCTAAGACATAACATATCATCTCCGGAGTACCAATCCTTTTTCAGAAATAGAAATCAAACGGATTAATGAGTACCTTCCATGGAGAACATGAATGTCATTATTTGCTGAACCAGGCCACAAGTCTAACTCGATCACCCTGACACCTCTCTGCAGAGCCTTTACAATAGGGACCTCACTGCAGTCGCTACTTAGTTGATTCCCAGTAAGGTAGGAATTGTGCCCTGTATATATGAAATAATGTGACAATGGAGCACTCATATCCTGGTGTACCTGGAATGAAAATGTAATTTGTCTTTATCAAGCACACAAACATAACCCTGGATTCGTATCACAGTGTAAAAAATAATCACTATATAGTACAGCTGAGACCTTGAAAATAGTGTTAAAATTCAGAAGCAGAAAATCATTTCGAGGGGATGAAACGAGAGAATATATTCCCTGAGCATGGTCTTCAACTATAGGATATAATTCAAGTCTTACAGCCAAAGGACAATCAGATTAACGACGTAAAACGTTTTCAAATTGATGAATGTCAGGGGTTCAAGCTTGCCGGGTCTCATGGTGTAAGAAATTTAACTAAAAAAACAATTAACGTACTATCTGAAATAGAATACCAGCCATTGTTAAAGATCTTGAGTAAATATTAACATAATGCAAGCAAATCTCCATATTTGTAACAAATTCAATCTTTCCGAACGTTTGGTGGCAAGAAAATCACCATGGCTAGGCTTGTATTTAGAAAAAAATAATAAAAGTTGATCTGCAAAATGACAGTAAGGGTACCTACCTGGTTAAAGATGGGGCCGTTAAGGTCGTCGAAGAGGAGGAGATGGAAGAAGTCGTCAAGGTTGAGGCCGTGCCGGGCATAGCGGGTGACGTGGTGGCGGCGGTGGATGACCTCGTCGACGATGCGCTCCGCCTCGCAGAGGGGTACGTCGGGCTGGCGTTGGACCTCGGCCATGAAGCGGAGGAGCTGCTCTGGGTACATGTGGGCCCCTGCACCCCAGGCGTACTTGGAGAAGGCCTCCTTCACGTCCTTGGGCGGCTCCGCCTCCGTGATCTTGAACTTCCGATTGAAGAAGTTGAACATCCTGTAGTTGTAGCTCCCCGCCTCTCCTCCAACGTGCTCATGCTTCCCACCCCCTTCCACCTCCGATGATCCTTGTTGCTTCTCCTTCCCCATTTCTCTCTTTTCAAATCGTTTATCCTATTTTTTGTTACTATGTTTATTATTTTTTTGCCTGATGATCCTACATCTGGATAATCCGACACCAAAGGAGAAGAGAGAGTTTTTTCTTCCTTTTATGTTGCTTTTAGGAGTTATTTTGTTATTGAGTTCCAAGAAAAGAGGAGAGGTGGAAAGACGGTACAAATCAACCGAGGGAAAATCCATTTTATATATTGCAATATTACAATGCAAATTAATTAAGGAAAAAATGCACTTTACCTGCCTCATTTCTAACAATCAAAACCACGTGGATGTATTGGGTACTAAAAATAATTACTCCAAATAGTACGAAATAAAAAATAGACATTGCTAACATATTTTATCTTTAATATTGGTATTCCTAGCATGTCAATATTGACATGGTTTATATATCATTATTAGTACGTATAATTTTTCTTTCAAAACATGAAAAATACACAAGACGACATGTCATTATTGACACACAAAACATATGAATATGACTACAAAATATGTCAATATTGACGTGCAAAACATGCCAAAATGATGCCTCATTTTATGGTTTCATATTTTTTTCACCTAATTTTTTATTTAAAAATTGTTTACATATATCAAAGTTGACATACAAAATATGTCATTATTGAATAACAAAATATGCTAGAATTGGACCTTCATTCCGGACCTAATCCGACCCTCATGTTCCCACTAACGTGATGTTTCGTATCTGCTAGTAAGGCATGACGTGGTAGGTGACTAAAATATAAAGGCAAACTACCCTCAAGTCCTATGACACATAGACATTTAACATTGTGGGACAATTCTCGCCACTTAATTATTTTTTGGGTAAATTGTTCTAATGTTTCTCATGTTTACCAAAATCTAAGATTTCATTGTTCTTATAACGAAACTGATTTTTCATCCATAAATGTTTTAGGGTCATTATACGTTTTGATTAGAATATTTATTTTTCTTTGATGAGGTACCACTTGAAAAGACAAAATTGCCTTTGCCACAAAAAATCCCACTTTTTTTCTACTTTCAACTTCGGCTTCATTCTCATCTTGCCACTTTAAACTAAAACCCAAACCTCGGTGAGAATCAATGTTAACTAAAAAAAACTAACTAAATAAGATTAAAACTCAAATACAAACTAATCCCATATATGGAAAACTAACAGTCCTCCCACTATCTAAAATCCTCTAGTCTCAAACCTGGTCTATAACTTCCTGCCAGCGACCTAAAATTTGAACAACCTCGTTAGACACTTATGTGAGGGTAAATTGTCCATGAATAATTTAAGGAGAAACTATCTACAAGATCAACTCAACAAGAGGAAGAATATGGGAACCATGTTTCACTTCTTCCTTTCGTCGCAAAAGAAAGAAGTTGTTGTGGGGAAAATGTAACAAGAGTGTCAAGGTCAATCTCTTGCGGCTTGAAGGCTCGTCTCAAGGTCGGCGCCCAATGATACAAACGTGATTAAACGACCACCACTACCTAACCAAAGCTAAGCTTCTATAACCAGGCTCTAATGCCCGGCTGAAGACTAAGATACAAAAAGGAAGCTTTGAGCTTTGATATATGATTTGTGTGGTTGATTATTGGATCCTCTAATGTCTTCGTAGAGCGCCCCTTATATAGGCAAAGGTCTTCGTCTTCTCTTCGCATTCGGACTCTGTCTCTTTCTTGCACTCAGACTCTTCCTATGCCTATCTTCGGTGATGCTTATCCTTGTCTTGAGCTGTAACCACCCTTATCGCCTAACTTACCGGGCTTATCTCTTCCTGTGAATTTGGAGCCCAAGTTTATCTTCTTTGACTGCGCATGGTCTCATAGCCCTTCTAGCACCTTCCTGAGGTGAGCTTGCTCTTTGAACCTTTCTAAAGCGAGGTATTACTCTTCACACCCTCTTGGGTAATGTGGCCTCTTTGCACCTCTCTTAGGCAAGGTACGCCTTTAACACCTCCCTTAGGCAAGGTGAACCTTTGACACTTCCCTTAGGCAAGGTGAGCTTTTAACACCTCCCTTAGACAAGAAGAGCTCTTCACGCCCCCTTGGGCAAGGTGAGCTCGCAACACCCCCTTGGGCGAGGTAGGCCTTCAGCACCTCATTTCGGTGAGGTAGGCTCTTGACATCCTCCTAACGAAAGGCAAATAGGGTCCTCACATGCCCTCCTTACAGAAAGCATCTTCACTTACTCCCCTTATGGAAGGCATCTTCGAACACCTCCCTTACAGAAGGCACCTTCACACACCCCCCTTACGGAAGGCCACTTCACATACCCTCCTTTACGGAAGGTATGATAAGTCTACGTAACAACTCCCCCTTAAAAGGCATGCTTTAGGAAGATACTACCTCCTTATAGAAGGTAAAATATCTCTTTTAGTCACTCTTGAAAGGCAAACCACTTATGAAAGTCACTCCCCCCTTTTCCAAGCAAAATGTGCATTCCCCCTCACAGGGAGGTAAAATATCTACTTTAGTCACCTTGGGAAGATAAAGTGCTTTAAGAAGTCACTTTCACCCTTCTTTAAGCACCCTTCTTGAAGCACCCTCCTTGAAGCATCCTTCTTTAGGCACCCTTCTTGAAGCACCCTTCCTTAGGCATCCTTCTTTAAGCATCCTTCATGAAGGCAAAGTTTCCACATAGTACTCTTCACAAGGCAAAGTGCTTCATAAAGTAGTAACCGTAGTTACTCCCAAAAGGTGAAATTACCAAAATACCCATACGGAAAGGCCATTATTATTTTCGTTTCCAACAATGCCCCCACATGGTGATATTTCGAATGCCCAAAAAAATAAGAAGTGTCACCATGTATACCTTGGGTAAGTACATAACTCCCCATTTTTGCCTTGGTTGAATGACTCCCCATTTCAAAATCTCCTTTTGTTCTTATATGAAAAGCCCACTCATTCTCTCTCTTCTTCTTCCATTTTTCTCCACTTCTTCCATTTTTCTCCAAAACCCTAAACCAAGCTCATCCACCTTCCTCCTTTCTCATTTGGTGGACGACCACCACGGGGCTGCTCCACCACCGACAAACCTTTGTCCTAACCACCAGCGATGGCTGGCAAGCTCTGCTGCCCAACTCTGGTGACCGGCCGATTCTGGTGAGATTCCGATGGCCTTTCCCCCTTCTTTTTTTGTTTTCCTTTTTTGGATAGAGCTCCCCATATGTTCTAGGGTTTGCTATAGTAGTTGGAGTTGGTCTTCTTGTGAACTTGTGGCTTGCTTGTGAGGCATCCTTTAAACTCCACATACCAAGTGTTTGACAAAATGCATAGGTGACTTTTGAAACCTCTATTATGGCTTGAATCCACATAAAACTATGAGGCTCCCCTTGGATGTCATAGGTAAGGTAGTTAATTGAGTAGAAATTCTTCCAAATAGCCCTCCAAGTATGAGTTTTCATGGACTTTTAGGAGAATTTGTAGGCTGATTTTTTTTTACCACCCCTTGCAAGCTGATTTTTCTCTTGATTGCATGCTCCGGGGTCGAACTTTATAAGTCCTATTGCTTGAACTCGCACAAACTTAAGGGGTGACCTTGTCCGAGCTCCTCTCTAACCATGACCTTTCATAGCCTTTGCAAGCTGATTTTTGTTGCATGAAGTTCCTCTTTTAAGAGGTTCAATAGGCTCCTTGAACTTTGCTTGCTTGCTTCGATCATTAAGTGATTGACGGACTTATTTTACCACCAATGTTAAAGTCAGTTTGTGTGAGTAGTATTGCCTTTCCATGCATCCTTGTTCCTCAATTATAATTGTCTATTCTATCATGCACGCTTGTGGAGCCTTCGGTCGGCCTATACAAATCTGAATTTAACGAGCTTCTTTAACCTATTTTCATGCATGGATAGTCTGGTAGCTAGGATTCATGCAGTAGAGGAGGAATATGGTGATGCTATTGATACCTCCCTTCTGGATGATGACCATTTAGGGGACGACCTTGGTGCTTCATGTTCAGGAGGCGATGGTGTCCAAGGCTTATCATGGGTATCATTTAAGTCAGAGAGTTTTAGCCTTGGACCCACAGTGCACGACCTCGAGTGCTTTACCAATGAAGGGCTTCTTGCTATCCATCCTCAGGATAACCCATTATTTCAGGGTGAAAGAATTGACTTACGTGATTAGGTGGAAGATAAGTATCAATGGCCTTTTTGCTCCAAGGCCTACAACCGTTGGTATAGCTGGCTTGTTGAGCTATATAGGACAACTTGGTCTGATGCTGGTGTAATATCCCTCATAGAGTTTTCTACTCGTGACTTCAAGCCATGCTTCCCTTTACTCGCAGCCCTCTTATAGTATTGGTATCCAAGTACCAACACTTTTCTCTTCCGCTCTGGTAAGCCTGTGTATTGGAGCCTACTTTATTTTCCTTTTAATTACTTACCTTCATAAGTAAAGTGTCGCTCCTTCCCCATCTTGCAGGTATGAGGACGATAACTCTCCATGATATGGCAGCTTTGTTTAACCTCTAACCTCATGGACGCACGATCACACCAAAAAGTTTAGAGAAATTTGAGAAGGATTTTAAGGAGCCTTTTGTTGTTGTATGCCCCGGAGGGACCTCCAAGGCTTACATGGACTATCTGAAAGTATATAAGCAGCCACCTGATGCACCTCCCTCCCTTAATGAACATGTGGCATTTCTTCAACTTTGGCTAACCTGTTGGATCATGTGTCTTCCTAGATAGAAGGTGTCTTCAGACTGGGAAAATATGGCTTTTTCTATATCTGAGAGGGTTGAGTTAGCCATGGGAGAGTTTCTCTTTTGCTAGCTGTATCATCATATAACTCGCTATGTTCTTTCTCAGCGAGAGGGTATCTTCAATGCCTCCGACCCCTTATGGATAGCCGCTCTTTGGGCTATTGCTGATTTTCCTTCTTTGGTCCGTCCAACTGACCTGCCTGATCCATGCCCCCTGTACAGTGCTGTATACTTCAGCGAGGCAGAGGTTGTGATCCCAAAGAAGAGTTTGAGAGTCTACTTCTCTCACTTTGATGTAGACTACTACTCGACCCTTGCTAGAGGCGCCTCAAAGTTCGGAGATCATTCTTTTTCGGCATCCTCAGGATTGGATATTTCTATCTCCTTTCAGCCACTTTTGAATGAGGAGTTTCACCCATCCTTCCTCTTATTCGAGGCCATGGAGACCACTGCTGCTGATTGGAGGAGTATTCTCACCACTCGTGACTTAGTTTGTAGATGTACGAAGGGTAAGATGATCATAGAACCTTATCATCCTCACTTCGTGGCACAGCAGTTTGGGCTAATACAAGGTGTTCCTTTTCCCCTACTTACTTGTTCAACAAGTTCAAGGGGACAAGGAGGAGTGAAGTCTATCCTTAGGGTTCAGCTAAATGGGTCGTGCGGGCGAGTTCCTTCCTTCTGTCTCGTAACATCATTCGGCAATTCTCAATCAAGGTGGGGATTACCGAGCATTACCTATCTTGGTGGATAAGATTGCCCTATTGGACTCGTAGTGCTACTGAGCTGGGTAGGCTCTTTCGTCTATCTCTGGGTATGGCAAGGGAGCCCGAAGATGCTAGCGATCCTGAAGTAACTATGCCTGCTGCCAAGCCTTCTGTTGCCTGCAAGCGAGACAAATCAGGTCGGATGAAGTCTTCTCAGACTTTGGTTGATCCTATCTTGGCTGAGGATAATGTGTAAGAAGCCGATTTACCCCCTCCAGGTATCGGCTCACTTTCAAAGGTATATACTTCCTTTGCTTGTTGTCCGACTAACTCTTAAGTCTGTTATTGGTGATTCTTTTCATGACTTTGGAGTAGAGATAACTGGCAACCCAACTTGTGAGGTTCAAGGGGTTGTTCGTGAGGAGCCAGCTCGCTCTCCCTCCTTCCTGAATGAGATTCGTTTAATTGCCTAAATTCTTAAGAGTTCTTTCATACGAATGCCTTTGATCATCAATCTCTGACAATGGTGTTGTGTTCATAGATCCTCTGTGATCAGGGTATTACTGCTCTCCCACTTGCTAAGCCTGTTATCGGTCAGGCATCTTTGCCTCTACCCAGAGAACCTGTTTGTGATCAAGTGGGAGGCGTATCAGAGGCGCTTGGTCCTCACGTTCCAATAGGAGTATTAGAAAGGTCTAGTCTTTAGGAGGTTTTTGATATTGTGAAGCCAACTCCTCCGGCCTTGGTGGCACCTAGTTCATCTGCAGTTCATAATGCCGCCGTCTTGGACCTATCAGATGATGATTCTGACATGGTAAGCCTGATGACTCCCTTTCTTTTGTTAGAGTCATGACACCACTTGATTGTTTCTGCTCCTAGGCCTCCTTTGAGGACTTCTTGGTCATGGATATGGATGAAGGACTAGTATCAATCACACACTCCATTGCCTCTCAGCCTACTACCAAGGAGGATCCCATACTCCGAGGGCATATTGAAGCTCTGATTCGATTCATGGCGGACACCCTTGAGGCAAAGGATTCTAGTCTTGATGAGCTACCTGCGGTCGGGCATGAGGCTATGTCCTTCTTGAAGTCTCATACCTCTAGCCTCTCTTCAGCCAGGGTTCAGGATTTGGTTTCCTCTCTTGGCCAAGATTTCACTAGCCTCCTTGCCAGGTAATTCTTAAAGAACCTCTTGATTTTTTTTGATTTTTTTTTACCTGTGTATGCTTGTTTCCTTATTTCTTGCCTATGTGCAGGTCTAGGCACCATTAAAGGCATATTGAAGCGCGTTCTTCCTTTCTTCAGGCAGTTGAAGTTGACAAAGGAGCCTTAGATGAGGCAAAAAAGAGCATGAGGCTTCAGTATGATCAATTCACCTCTATCAAGAGTGGAATGGCTTCGCGAAAGAAATAAATTTGGGCCTTTGAGGCAAAAAAAGAGTGACTTTGGGCTGAGTTGGCTGATGTTGAAGCCAAGATACTTGAAGAGCATTCAAAGTTGGCTGAAGAGAAGGAAAGGGGGACTACCTTGAGTCAAGCTCTAGTAAAATTCAAGGCTGAAGTCTATTCTGGGCATGTTGCTAGTGTCTGTCTTTCTAAAGCCAAGCTAAGGGAGCTTGAAGACTCCCATACTTCGGAGAAGGGAGCCTTGGAAGAGGCCTTTATCCTTGTGAAAGAGGCCATTGCCTGCTTCCGTGGAGAGTTTAACCTAGAGTGTGTTTTTCCTTAGTAGTTGTTTTTATGTCTTTGACTTGGGAGTATGGATCATTTTGGAAGCTATATCTGAATCACTTTTGGATATGACTCGCAGCTTTGGTCGGCCTTGGTAGGCCGTTTAAAAGTTATCTTTATTTCAAAGTAAACAAGTTTATAAAGCTGGCAACGGCCATTACAAAACAACTATCAGTATCACTAAGGTAGCCTAGGATGGGCTAGAGTAAGCGTCTTGAAGTTCCAATCACATCTCTCGCTGGTACTCTCGAGCATAGTCTTTAAATAAGCTGTCGTCCACTCCTTCCCATATGCTAGGTCTATATGTCTTCAAGTATAGCCTGTTGATAGGTCGTTCGTGTACTTTTCCATTGATAAGATCCATTCCAAAGCACGTCATGTACTTCAAAGGGTCCTTCCCAATTAGGGGACCATTTTCCTAACTCAGGGTCTTTGCAACCTGGTGGGAGCATCACCCGCTATACTAAGTCACTTCTCTCAAAGTGCTTCTCTCGGACCCTCTTATTGTAGGCTTTTTCTACTACCTTTTTTGTTGTAGGATGGAATCTAGTACCTTAAGCCTTACTTCAGGGAGGTCTTCAAGTGTAGCCAACATCGCTGAGTCATAGTCTAATGTAGACATATTCATTTATTCAGCTCTCCTTAGTGATTGAACCATTAGCTCTAAAGGTATCATAGCATCGTGTCCATAGGTGAGGGCAAAAGGTGTTATGCCGGTCGCCCCTTTCTTTGTTGTACGAAATGCCCATAGAGCCTCTGACAGTACTAGGTGCCTGGTTTGGGGTTTCTCCCTTACAGACTTCTCTATGCAGGCCTTTAGCATCTTGTTTGTTGCTTTGGCCTGACCATTCCCTTGTGCATAGTAAGGGGTCAAATGAGTAATCTTGAAGCCCATGTCTTTTACAAAGCTTAGAACATCTTCTCCTGTGAACATGGTAGCTTGGTTGGTCGTGATGGTCTCGGATATCCTGAACCTATGAATGATGTATTCTTTGATGAATTGGATGATCGTTTCTTGATTCACTACTTTCATAGGGATGGCCTCTACCATTTTGTGAAGTAGTATGTTGCTACAATGATAAAGGAGTGACCTTGGTTGAGGCAGGATGGATTTTTCCAATCACGTCCACTACCCATCCTCTAAACGGCCAAGGCTTCACTACAGGGTGTAGTAGGTTGGCTGGGGTGTGTTGCACTGGTCCATGCCTTTGACACTCCTGACATCCTTTGGCGTACCTTATACAGTCTTTAGCCATCCCTGGCCAAAAGTAGCCATAACGGTGTATCAACCATCTCATCTTGATGCCTGATTGATGTGCTCCTCAAATGCCTTCGTGAACCTCTGTCATGGCTACCATGGCCTCTTGAGGGCTTGGACAGGTCAAAAGTAGTCCATCTACGGTCCTCCGATAGAGTGTATTATTGATGAACTCAAAGCGAAGGGCCTTTACCTTTAAGGATTTGTCAGAGCATGAGCTCGGGTCTTTGAAGTAATCGACATACTCTTGCCTCCAGTCTCGATCAAGGTCAATGAGACTGACCTCTATCATCGGGGCTAAGTCGGCTAACACTGTGGTCGTCCTAATTTTAACTGGTACTATATCCAACCTTGTGAATGCACAAAAGCCGGATCTGACCTGTGCGAGCTTGTTGGCTCCGAGGTTTTTGGTTCGGTTTACAAATTCAATGATGGCATCTTCAAAGCCTTTCAATAGCTCTCTTGCTGCTTCGCAATATTCTTTGAATCCTTTGCGTCCACACTTGAATTCCCGTATGACTTGATTGATAACTAGTATAGAGTCTCCAAACACCCAGATATTTTCGGCCCCAAGGTCTCTTAGGGCGAGTAGGCCTAGTAATAGGGCTTCATACTCAGCCTGGTTGTTGGTACAAGGGAAGTCAAATAGAAAAGATGCTCTCATTTTTACCCCATTTGGGGACTTGATAACAAAGCCGGCTCTAGCATATTTTTTAGTCCGTGAGCTGTCAATCCATTTTTTAGTAATGAACATTTTTTGAAGGTGTAGTTTTTGCTCTTTCAAACTTTTTCACATAAAAAATGTTGTAGCAAACCTTGTTACTCTAGCTCTAACCAATTTTTGTGTTGTGTTTTTCCTCATTAAGCTCAAAACTAAAAAATGATTATAAATGAGCCCATAAGTATGATTCCTTTTTGTATAAATTTTTTGATTCTAGGAATCTTTCTAATATCTTCTAACATCAAGTCTAGACAGTGTGCTGCACGTGGTGTCCAAAAAATTCTTGGCTACAAAATACTTACCTATAAAATCAAGATCACAATTAATAATTAAGACAATACAATAGTAATTTAGCAATACTTAATTACTTACTGGCTAGAACATAATTGTTTCCATTGTCGGTAATTAGCTGCATAATGTTACTTTCACCAATCTCCTTAACAAAATTATCCAAAAATTGAAAAAGGATCATTTAGTCTTTCACGTAGTTAGAAGCATCAACTTTTAATAAAAAATTGTTCTTGCTCGAGAACTGACCAAAAAGATGAATAATGTTATGCTTCATCCATGAGTCAAACTATCTGACATTATGGAATAGCCATATTTTGCTTGCTGCTCCATGTGAGACTTCAACATCTCATGAGTATGTTGAAACTCTTTCTTAAGCAAAAGAATGCTCAACTCATGATAGCTTGGAAGTTTTAGATTAGGACAATAATGACCAATTGCTTCACCCATTTGATTGAAGTTCTTTGATTTTGTGATATTAAAAGCAATTCCATGCCAGTAAAAGAATCAAACTATGATTTGGTAAGTTTTCTCTCTTGCTTCTTTTAATTATGCATCATTTAATTTTTTTGCCTTGTTTACACCAATTTTATATCTATCTTTTTCAGGAATATTGTATCCAGGAAGCCTTTTACACTCTTTATGGCATCTGCAAATTGGCCTCTTCAATGAACCTTTTCCCACTTAGGAGCTAGGATATTTCTTGCAACTCAACCTCGTCGTCATCATTAAGCACTTAATATGGCTCACCTGACATACCCTTTTTTAGTTGGTCTCTTTTCTTCACTCTATCTTAAGAAAAATTTCACATATTTGGTTGTTAAAGTGTATGAAGCTACATTTCCTTTTATTACTATTTGATGTTGTTTGGCATGAGTAATTCCTAAAGTAACTTTAGCCTTGTAAAAATTACATGTAACCTTCTTTTTATTATTCTTCTCCTTCAAACTATTCCATCTTCATCTTATATCATCACTACTTAGTTTTAATATATCGGGATAAGAAAAAATCGATGATGCTTAGTTCGTATAAGGAGTTGTTATTATAACTCTTACAAATTCAAATTAAAAAAAATCAATCACAAACATATTATTGACAACTAATAATTTTAGATTTTTTCAAGTTGTTGCCATACTAACATCATTCAATATTATATACTAACATATTACATAACAATCATATTACATAAACTGTCCAACTTCACCTACCCAAAAATTTAGCCACATACTCACAATTTACACCAAGCTACTATATAACCAACAATTTTAAAACAATACTAAAAAAAAGTATCATAAGGTCGAAGACTACACTAACCCAACAGATAGAAGTCTTTCAAGTTTAAAATATTTAAAATATTTTGTTGATTTTTTTTGTAAACAATCGTACTATTTGATGCCAGGCGACAATTGTTCGAGCTTAGTGAATGCCGAGTTAGAGCTCTAGTCGTGGCTGGTCAAGTAGGTTCGCTGTCCAATTCTCTCAACTTTTTAAATAAACAAAAAGAGGGGGAAGGGGAGACGTTGGGGGGTTTTATCTAGAATTAGGTTTTCAAGAGAATTGTTTTTCCAATTTTTCCCTGAAAAAAATTGAAAAGTGAGTGAAAATTCAAAAACTTGCACGATGTGGGAAAAATGGCGAGTTAGACTATATTGAGGGAGTCGGACAGCCCAGAACAGCATAGCCAAAAATCTTTGCCGAAATGGGGCGTATCGACAACTCTATCTGAAGGTGAACCAAAAATCTTTATTTTTCTAGTTTACCTGATTTATTCAGTTGTCGCATTAATCAGAACAAACTTTTTATATGCTAATAATTATTAAAAAAAGATAATTTTTTTAATGATAAAATTTCAAATGATTTTCAATATTCACCAACCTTGGTGAATAATTTATTCAAATAAAGAACTCAAAAATTAATTTAACAATATAAAGAGATCAAGTTCAAATTTGGTCATGAAATTTGGTTAGATTAATAAATTTAGGTTTTCTACTTTTGCTAGATAAATGTATCGTTGGTTAGGAAATTACTAATTAAGGTCTTTTTACTTTTTTTTTCCAGCATTAAGCATTTTTCTAAATATTTGATTAGAAAAGTTTTCTTATCTTAGTTGAACCAAGTTAGCCAGAGAAGGACGATTGGGAGACCTAACCAGATTTTGGGTAGTATCATCGTTGCTAATTTCAAGAGGATTTGAGATCTATGGTTTTGTGGTGAGCTATTTAGTGGGCGCTCCTCACTTCTAGCACTATGCTCTAACGTGGTTTTATTGGTCATAACATCTATTTTCTATGCATGGAAGATGTAGAGTCGATTAGTCACACGCTTGTAGGTTGCTTGATTGTTGCTACCTTTTGGCACTACTTATTTAGGCTTTTTCCTCTCCCATAGAGGGCTTTCCTGAACGTCAATGAGTTTGATTGCTAGGATGATGTGACGTAGTGTAGAATGTCTAAATTACGCGTGATTCGAATACTCTCAACAAATCTCTCATGAACACTCATGTCCAATGATAAAACCTCACTCTCTCGACCTCTGCCATTTGAGTTAAGGGGGTTCTCAAAAGAGAACAGCCAGCTAGGACAAAGAACGATCAACAATTCGAAATCTAGTGAATTAACACTCTGAATCCACCAAGCTAACTTGCACATTTCAAGTTTTGGAAATAATTCAAATCTGCCTTCTCATTATTTCGTAGCTCATTATTTAAAAGATGGTGGGTTTCATGGCGTGATTAAAGGAAGGACACTCCCCATTCCCTTTCAGCCGTTTGCCTCATTAACCCTCTTAAATCCGGCATTCAATTGTTGCCTTATTCACATTCCAATTACAAGGAAGTTGGAGCTAGCTATTACATCTTATTACAAACATTTAAGGCACGGAAATAAAGGAAATAATGTAGCCAGCTTTCGGACAGTCCATGCACACATATTGACCATTACATGCAAACGTGAATAAGCACATGCACACGTAAGGTTTTCCATGGACACATAAGGATGCCTTTGTGATCCTCTCCTCCTTGAAATTCAGCTTGTCCCGAGTTGCCAACTTGGATGGAAAAGGAAATGCATCAAAGTAAGGTGTGATATTAGAGACATTGAATGTCTTGGATACACCAAACTCATTCGGAAGGTCAATGGAGTAGGCATTATCACTTATCCTCCTTAAACCTTGTAGGGTCCAAATTTGCGAGCTTGCAACTTTCCTCCAAGGTGAGCGGGCATGCATTCTTTCCTGAAATGCACCATGACTTGCTCCCCAGGTTGGAAGATCTAAATTCTTCAATGTTCATCAACTCGTGACTTATCCTTTGCATAAGTTGAAACGAGCCTCTTCTTTACTGCTTCCAAGACCTCTTGCACATGCTTGGCAAAAGTAATTGCTGGCTGATTTGTTTTGCTTGGCCGAGTAATGGAGGTGATGTCCACCAAATGATTCAGCACCTTGGTGTACACAAGAGCAAAAGGAGAGTATCTAGTAGATCAATGCACAGCTCCATTGTAGGCAAACTCTGCAACTGGAAGGGCCAAGTCCCATTGCCTTTGCTTCTCGTGGCAAAGCCTCCATAATAGATTACCAAGGGTTATATTGGTTGCCTCAGTTTGCCCATTGATCTGAGGGTGTACAGTTGAGCTATACTTCAAAATAGCATCGAACAAAGCCTACAAGGTCTTCTAGAACGTTGCCAAGAACTTCACATCTTGGTCAGATATGATGCTCCTTGGCACTCCATGTAGCTTGACAACTTCTCGAAAGAAAAGACGTGCAACTCCATGCGCATCCATGGTTTTCTTACATGGGATAAAGTGCGCCATCTTGGATAACCTACAAACCACAACAAAAATGGAATTGACACCATAAGGGGTGCGAGGTAAGCCAAAAATGAAGTCCATGCTCATGTCTTCCTAGATTGCTTTGGGTTTAGGCAATGGTGTGTATAGGCCAGAATTATTCTTGCTACCCTTCATCTCCTGGCACACTCGGCAATGCTTCACAGTTCTTGCCACATCCTTTCTCAATCATGCCCAATAGTAGCAATCAATCACAGATGCCAAGGTCTTATCACGACCTAGATGAGCTACCAATCCACCTCCATGGAACTTCCACATAAGCTGATCACGCAAAGAAGTGTCCAGGATACATAATTGATTTCCCTTTATCAGGAATCCATCGTGCACATAAAAATCTTCGTATCCCTTTTCCTCTTTACACTTCTCCCAAACTTCTCCAAAATCAACATCTCCTTCATACAACTCTTTCAAACTATCAAACGAAGTCACACTACTCCTCAGGCTCAGTCAATAAGGCAACCCTACGACTTAAGGCATCCACAATAATTTTTTGTGCACCACTCTTGTGCATCACCTTAAATGGAAATTTTTGCAAATAGGAAGTCCAACATACATGTATATGACTTGTAAACTTAGATTGGTCATGTAAGAATTTAAGTGCCTTATGATCAGTATAAAGGAAGAATTCTTTACCAATGAGGTAATGCTCCCAGGTCTTGAGTGCTCGGAAGAGTGCATAAATTCATGCTCGTATGTGGACCACGATTGCCTATGTTTGCTCAACTTTTCACTAATAAATGCAACCAGCTTTTTCTCTTGTGAGAGAACAGCTCCTATGCCCACACCTAAGGCATCCACATCTATAGCTTGTTGAAGTTTGGTAATGCAAGCACGGGTATGGAGCTTAGTTTATACTTTAATAGGCCGAAAGCATTCTCCACTTCTTTGCTCAAATCAAAGGGACTCCCTTCTTCAGTAAGGACGTAAGGGGTGCCATGATCATGCTAAACTCTCGAATGAATCTCCTATAAAATAAAGCAAGTCCTAACAAGCTTCAGACTTGACTTACATTAATCAAAGTTGGCCACTTCTGGATGGCTTCAACCTTGGTCCCATCAACTTGAATTCCTTTGCTTCCCACCACTAAGCTGAGGAAAAACAACTTGGATTGCCAAATAGGATTTGAGATGGATCTCACTCAACGCTCTGATACCACTTGACGTAGTGTATAATGTCTACACTATGCATGATTTAAATACTCTTAACAAATCTCTCGCGAACACTCATGTCTAATGATAAAACCTCACTCTCTTGACCTCCACCATTTGAGTTAAGGGGGTTCTCAAAAGAGAACGGCCAGCTAGGGCAAAGAACGATTAACAATTCGAAATCCACCGAATTAACACTCGGAATCCACCAAGCTAACTTGCACATTTCAATTTTTGGAAATAATTCAAATCTGCCTTCTCATTATTTCATAGCTCATTATTTAAAAGAGTGTGGGTTTCATGGCGTGATTAAAGGAAGGACACTCCCCATTCCCTTTCAGCCATTTGCCTCTTTAACCTTCTTAAATCTGGCATTCAATTGTTACCTTATTCATATTCTAATTACAAGGAAGTTGGAGCTAGCTAATACATCTTATTACAAACATTTAAGGTACAGAAATAAAGGAAATAATGTAGCCAGCTTTCGGACAGTCCATGCACATATATTAACCATCACATGCACATGTGAATAAACACATGCATACTTAGGGTTGTCTATGCACACGTTAGGATGCCTTCGTCCTCTCCTCCTTGAAATTTAGCTTGTCCCAAGCTGCCAACTTGGACGGAAGAGGAAATACATCAAAGTAAGGTGTGAGATTGGAGACATTAAATGTCTTGGATACACCAAACTCATTCGGAAGGTCAATGGAGTAGGCATTGTCACTTATCCTCCTTAGAACCTTGTAAGGTCAAAATTTACGGGCTTGCAACTTTCCTCCAAGGTGAACGGGCATGCGTTCTTTCTTGAAATGCACCATGACTTGCTCCCGGGGTTGGAAGATTTGAATTCTTTGATGTTCATCAACTCGTGACTTCTCCTTTGCATAAGTTGAAGCAAGCCTCTTCTTTATTGCTTCTAAGACCTCTTGCACGTGCTCGGCAAAAGTATTTGCTGACTGATTTGCTTTGCTAGCTAATACATCTTAATACAAACATTTAAGGCATGGAAATAAAGGAAATAATGTAGCCAGCTTTCGGACAGTCCATGCACCCATGTTGACCATCATATGCACACGTGAATAAGCACATGCACATGTAAGGTTGTCCATGCACACGTTAGGATGCCTTCATCATAATGTGTTAATATTTTATTCCCCAGGTCTGGTTGTTGTGGGGAGTGTTAATTATGATAGCGGGCTAAGTCAAAGTGAGGTTATGATATAGAAGTTCAATTTTTAAGCATTTTGGCATTAGCATTGGTTGGTCCACTAGGGGAGTACTTTTACGAGAATGGTTGTTGCTACAACTTTAGAATTATGCTTGAGTATGTTAGAGAGTTCTAAGACATGTAGACAAGCCTTCACTTTGGTCACTTAACTTATTTTTAGGTTTTTCCAAAACTAGCCTCTGGTAAGTCAGGCAGATTTGACATACTTGGGAAGAATGGCCATAACTTTCTCATTTCTGATCTAATTTAGACAAGCGAACATATTTTGGAAAGCTAAGACATAGACCTACAATTATTTAGACCAAAATTGTTCAAATTGTTAGAGGAAGAAGGCCAAAATTGAGCTAAAATTTGCTAGATTGTGACTGGATGAGAGATAGGTAGCCAATGAGGAAGAGTTTAGTGTAATTACCTTATTGTATGTTAAAAGACGTGAGAGACATAAGGATAAGTCATCCAGGAACCTTATAAGATACTAATTTCACCTTAGGATAAGGCTAAACATAGATAAGCACTCAGAGAACCAAAATAAGAAGGAGAAAGAAGCAAGGAGGAGAAAGAAGAAGAAGCCATGTCGAGGAAGAACGGTGTGGTAAGTGGGAATAGGTTCCAAATTTGACTTTACAGTTGACTACAAAGTTGTAGAGGAAATTTCCTATTCTGTGGCATATTTACTTTGTTGATTTGGAGAAGTATTAAATCCAGTAGACTCATTTTACTTCTGCCAACTGATTAAGGCCTCAAATTTGAGTAGGTGTGTGGAGAATAGCTTGGTGAGTTGGTTGTGTTGAATTCTGATGTGATTTTTTTTGGATATGATATGATGAAGGACAAATAGATGAGTCATGTTTTGATGATTTTGTGGGTTGGTGATGATGTTAAAGTAGGGGTGATTGATTATGCATGTGTGTTGATGGATATGTTTGTAAGTGTTGATATAACATATGAAAGGAGGTTATTTGGTTGGTTTTAAATGAGAATTTGGCATGAGTAGAGAATACCATGACCTTTTTTATGTATGATTATGGTTCTATGGATGTTGTATGGTTACATAGTATTTATATGTTCTTAGGAAAACAAGTGGATAACCAATGAGCTGAATCATTTACAAAAGTTTAGGTTTACAAACTTGGAGGAGGTTAAGGTGAGTGGATAATAGGTTCATGAAAATCATTATTTTCATTTTCTATCTATATTGCTTGTTATTTTAAAACAGAAAAGTGAATAAGTATTTGCTTGACTTTCTTTGAACAATTTCGTTGATACGCCATCGTTGAACCTATTTCGTGGAAAGACCTTTATTACAATGAACTCATTCTTTGATATAATTTAGAATATTCATTATTATTCCATATATTTATGAGCCTTGTATGATGTTCACGTTATGTTTATGAGGTCTTTGGGACCGCATGTGGTATGCATTAAGCCTTTGGGGCCTATGCCATGTGTCTTGCTCTTTGGGAGCATCTATGTGCATATGACTTATGTTTATGTTGCATTTATGCTTGTGTAGCATTTATGCCTTATGTTGTGATGTAATGCTTGGCTCATAGCTCTTATATTTTCTATATTATGTGTTTTATGACCATATGTAATTATTACATATTATGATTTTGTACGACACCAAATGTAACCCATTCACATTCATTAACCTCATGACACGCATTATCTACTCATTAAACTTGTCTCACCATTCTTTCTTATTCATTTTCCATATTAGTAGTTGAAGGTCTTAGAGAGCTTTGTTATCATCATGGAAGCTAGCATTCTGAGGTCGGGCCAACGAAGAAGTATTTTGTTTGTTTTGGACTTGTAGTATGTTTGATGTAGTGGATGACTTAGATGGTTGTATAGTTGTGAGGCTTGCGTGTGTGATGACTTTTGTTTTATAGGTACGCTATATTTAGATTTATGTTTATAAGGCTTCAAGGATTTGATTAACATTAGTTTTGGTTAAATTCTTACGCTGGTCACGACAATTAGGTTATAGGTAGTGACAATTATGGTGCGGTGCGCATGGGAGATAAGAGGGCAGATGAGCGTAGGTTTTGGATATGTTTGTTATATGAGTGTTGGAGTATGCCATTTGAGGATTTGTTGGATTGACTCTAGTTATTTTTCTATATAGGTTTGACAATGTCTAAGCATACTCGTAAGAATAAGGAGAATTCTTGAATGGCCCATAGGATGCCTCAGCAAGATCCACAAACTAGTTCTGATATTCCTCCTGATGTAGTTCCTTCACCAGTAGTTCCTACTACTTCAGCTTCGGTGTCATCTCCTATGCATGCTATGATTACAATATTATTGAGGGCAGTTTCATCAATGACAAGGAAGGACCTTCCATACATTTGCATGCATCAACTAGGAGTCTCGTATTTCTACGGTAAGGTAACTCCACTTGAGGCTAACACTTGGTTGAGGAAGACAGAAAATATATTGAACTTGCTGGAGTGTACGGATTAAGAGAAGATAGCTTGCATTTAGTATCTTTTCTAGGGAAATGCTAGCTATTGGTGGGAGTCTTTTCATCGAAAATACATTGATTCAATCCCGATATCATGGAATGTGCTAGAGAAAGAGTTTGAAGATTATTATTTGCCATAGACTTTCTGAAATGCAAGGTGATGTACGTAAAGACATACACACAATTACCCATGTTTTGTGAGCCAGTGTTAGTATTTTGAGTTTTTGTGAGCCATTTGTCTTTTGTGTGTTGAGTCGAGACGTAAGTGCTTGCTAAGTTGTGTCTGTATTGTCGTAGATGGTTGGTCAATGGCATGGAAGATAGGACGAGGATAGTTATGCGTTGACAAGTCTGTGGGAGTAGTGATAGCTACAAAGTCAATAGGCACTATGCAAGGAAAGGCAAGTTCTGGAATAGCGATTGCTACATGGCTAGCGGTTGCTAGCCTACCCGATTAAGAGATTCTCACCTGCCAGATTAGATACAGCTTGGATTTTGCTAGGTTTTTTGGCGGCTAGGTTATAAATAAGCCTCTAGCCCTAAGTTAGAAACAACTTTTAATTCAACAACATTTTCAGAGAACACTTGGGAGATTTACGGTGTGGATTCATTTAGTTCATTCCGTAGTAGAAGGTCGAATTATCGAGACTAAGTTTGCTTCACCCAATATTTTTAATATGAATTCATTCACTATTATTTCGTGCATTATTGTTATGCATAGTAAGTAGTTCTCTGTTGGGCGTAATGCCTTGATCATGTGATCTATTATCTTTATGAGTTATGGTTCGAATATCATGCGAAGTAGTTGTTAGTTGGTATACTTAATGCTTAACTTAGCTTGATCACCTAAGTTATGATCCAATTTGACAAGAGTGGACCGATAAGCACTTAAGTTAGTGAAAGAATCAATTAGTATATTCTTAGGTATTAATGAGACATCTTGATATCATAAGAATAACCTGTTAAGAGGAATCATCATAACTAAGATTGATTTAGTTGTAAGCCTGGTAAATGAGCGAAAGCATTAATTTTTAACTTAGGCCTTTCCGATCTTGGTTTTATCAACTTAATGAGCAAAAGCGTTTGGTAGATGTATTAGACAACTTCGAGTACTAGTTAGAGCTTCATAAGAACCATAATTTCAATATAGGCAGTCGATCCATGAAGGTATCGTGCTCACTTCATCTTTATTGTTAAAAAATATTTCTTTTACATTTCTAGCATTATTTACTTTCATTTCAAGCAAACTTTTTTCTCTCAAAATAATTGTTACTCAAGTTGCATCTCTCTGACTATTTAGACCTGTGTCCAACCCTCTCAGTTCAAACCTTACTTACCTATTATACTATTGGATTTCATGTTAGATCATTCATCGATTTTTCGTACGTCAAATTGGCATCGTCGATACAAAACTAAAATTTTCGGACATAAAATTCACAGTAGTTTAGTTTGTGCAACTTGACCACTTACATTACATACGACACCTTTGTAGATACCTCTAATGCATGCGAAGGACTTGTAGTGAAGAACCCAACTTCGACCCCGACAATGTTCTAAAAATTGACACCAAAGCTCTTGAATAGGCACGTCAAAAAGACAAGAAGATGTAAGCTAAAGCAATGGCCCAAAACTAATGAGTTGAGGAGCGCGATGCCCTTGTGGAAGTTGCCGTTCTGCAGCACTAGCATAGGTCCCTCTTGGAACCATCCCTCTTGGAACCATCTATTCTGACATGGGACAGACCCGCTAATGATGAAGAACAAGCTGAAGGTGCCTCAACCTTTTATATTCCCTTTGGAGCTGTCCAACTACTGCAATCATCTGCTATATTCAGTGGAGTTCCAAAAGAGAACCCTTAGGCTCACCTCAAATGGTTTGAGGATGTCAGCAAAATTATGAGATTCCAAGGAGTCACCTTTGAGGCTATTAAGCTCCGGTTATTCCTATTCTCCTTGCAAGATAAAGTACATGACTAATACGATAATCTGGAGGGTGAAGTGCTCATGAGCTGGGTAGCCATGGCTCAGGTATTCCTTCGCAAGTACTTCTCAATGGCCAAGTCAGCACAACTCCTTGATGACATTAGCACATTCCGCAAGAAAGAAGGCAAAAACATCTATCATACCTAAAAGCGGTTCAAGTCCTTACAGAAAGCTTTCCCACAACACGGTATGACCCAAGAAATTCTTATGAACATATTCTACAGTGGAGTTGATGAAGCATCTTAGGCACATATCAATGCTTCTTCTAACGGAGTGCTCATGAGTAAGTCAGCAAAGGAAGCAACTCAATTGTTAGAGGAAATGGCAGAAGTAAATGGTATGTTGAATAATGAGCACA
Source organism: Hypericum perforatum (assembly GCA_012979155.1). Taxonomy (NCBI): domain Eukaryota; kingdom Viridiplantae; phylum Streptophyta; class Magnoliopsida; order Malpighiales; family Hypericaceae; genus Hypericum; species Hypericum perforatum. The sequence goes on along the minus strand of SOPF01027272.1, from coordinate 115,175 downwards.
GTAGGTCAATTCCTAAAGATTTCAGCAAAGGGTTGTACATTGTGGATCCCATTAACAAGCTCAAAGCATAGATGGATGCACTTTCTAAGAAGTTTGAGGACTTACTCACAAGCAAAGGAAAAGTAGCCACAATCCAGGAAAATTGCCAACTCTACAGTAAGGTATACCCAGTCATCGAATGCCCTTTGATGCAAGAACTTCAAGCTATTGTGGATAAACAACTGCTTAGGCTTGGGTACTCTTGGCCACCAAATACTCAACCAAACTTCTCTTGCTTTTGCAAACAAGCTACCAACACTGGTGCTCCAAAAGAATTCAAAAAACCATATCTGAGCGACCAGGTCAAAGCAATGGGAGACAAGATTATTCTAAGATTGATCAGCTAGTCGGGGAACAAAATAATGCTTATTCTAAGATTGATAAATTGGTTGGCATAGTCCAGCAATCCATCCAACAGCAAACACTGATGGTCTAGTGCATGGATTGGTACGAAGCTCGTCAACAAGAATTCAAGATATTCTTAAAGGGACAAGCTACGTAGTTAAAAAAGATGGAAATTGAACTGGGAAATTTGGCTGCCTTAAATACTCGCAGGCCAATCAAAACCCTACCAATAAACATGGAGAACAACTCAAAAGGATATGTTAAGGCCATAGCACTCAGGAGTGAAAGGAAATTAAAGTTGCTGTCAAAGCCCCCAAACTCGCTGAGGCAAAGACACATGAAGTTGATGCAACATCAACCCTAAATAAGGAGAAACCAGTTGCACCTCCATCACCTAATATTCCACCGCTGCCTTTTCCCCAAAGACTTAAGAAGAAGTTGGTAGTGGATGAGAAATTTCTGAGTTTTCTGGACAAGGTCAAGAAAATTCAGATCAGTGTACCCTTCCTTGAGTTTCTCGATCATATGCCATTCTATGCCAATTTTCTCAAGGAGGCCATCACAAAAGAATAAGACATGGAACAAGGGTGAAATAGTCGCCTTGACCGCAAACTACAGCTCGCTTATCTCTAAAAATATACCTGCCAAGCTTAAAGACCCAAGAAGTTTCACCATTCCATGCCATATCGGTGAGGTAGAATTTGCAAAGTGTTTATGTGATCTTGGAGCAAGTATTAATCTCACGCCCCTTACTATCTTCTAGCAACTCGAGCTTAGAGATCTCAAATCAAGAGATATGCACCTTTAGTTAGAGGATCAAATAGTCAAGAGACTACATGGAATTACAGTGGATGTTCTCGTGAAGTTTGAACAGTTCTATATCCCAATAGATTTTGTGGTATTGGATTTTGATTCTGACAAGAATTGTCCTCTCCTCCTAGGAAGACCTTTCCTCAACACTAATAAAGCCCTGATCGATGTCAATAGTGGAAAACTAAATCTCCGCATTGGTGACGAAAATGTGGAATATCAAATGGTTAAAGCACTACATCACCAAGATGAAGAATATTGCATGAGCATTGATTCTGCAAAAGACAAAACACTAGATATGGCAAAATATGCACACCGCACCTCTACATTAACCAATGAAGACAGTGGCCTTGCACTGGTCAATTGGTGGGAGGATAGTGAAGTAGTTGAAGACAAGACCACCACAGAAGTCATCTCGGCACGGGACTAGAGTCGTGGGCACCTCTCCCACCATCCTTGCTTTGAGATACAGGGATTACCAAGTCAAGCTAATGACTTAAAATTAACATGTTTAGCATTTTAATTCATGTGACTTTGTTTTTTTTCATTTTTTTGCATATTTTATTTTTGTGTCTCCTAACTTGCACTTTCCTTTGTTTTGCAGATCCAATGTCCATTGGACCCAGCGATCGCTATATTCATAGTAGTTGCTAGGAAATCACAATCAAGAAAGAATCCTCTTCGGCCGTAGTGATCGCTACATGTATAGTGAGTATTGAAAGTCAGGGAAATTAGGTTAAAACACAGCAACCCCCTCTCCCACCTCCTCATAAACCTCAAAACCTCTAAACTTGGCAGCTACCTCTCACCCGCACTCTCTCAATTCCTAGCCCGACTCATCCTCTCCTCCTCAAGCTCCACCATGGCACCCAAGGCATCAAGCTCTCGCCATTTTGATGCTCTAAAACATTGATGAACCAGCATTACTACAACACTAGGCTCTAGTTCACGCTCACGACATCCCACAGGTATATCAGACAATAATGGTGCAACCTTCCCATTCTTCTATGAATAGGAGGGCGACAAGTATGAAAAACTCAAATCTTGCTCTATCTTTGGCCATTGGATGATAGATTAGGAGTCCATGTCATGACCAATACTAAGGTCAATGACCGGCGCTAGACTCTATGATATATCAATAATATAATACAAGCCTAGCAAGCCTCAAAACCATCTCATAACTCTCAAATCAAGCAGAAGCGAATTACAAACAGAAATCAACAAAGTCTCAAAAGTGCTACAAAAGTAAAGTAATTTACAAACCAAAATAATCAACAAGCATCTCCAAATCACTATTGGTACTATGGAGCAACTATACAGAAGGAAAGAACGTCATGATCTGGAGACCTCAAATAAGTCTCCCTCGAACAAAGGAATGAGGCAAGCACCACAAACTCTGAACACTTGAAAAGAACTAAGGTCTCTAAGAACCTGGAATAGATTTGTAAGGGGTAAGTGTTTGAAAACACTTAGCAAGGGAATAGGACATAATATATTAGTTATGGTTGATATATGCATGTAACAAAACTCAACCATGTTTGACTTCACTCAAAATCAAAATGAGTGATGACCAGATGTTATACTTAATACCAAACACAAATATAGACACACAACGATAGCCATGAATAGGTTTTGTATTGCTCCTTCCTCTGACTGTCAGGGATATCCAAATGGCCAACAGAATCTCTATCCATAAACAAATAAAGCTAGCGTACAAATATAAAATATCAACAAATGTAAACTAGTTATATCCCTAAAACTATGAGCTTATAGACTAACATGCCCAGTTAGTATAGGAAAGCCTATTCATTTCTCTCACAAAACATATATCTTATCAGATGTATCACAAACGGACCATAATCATAACCATCAAACAAAACAAATTAACCCCGAGCTAGCAATCTAGTTGGCTGTTCACAAATGTCACATGCCTCACAAACCAATCAAAATATGTCTAGACATGTCATAGACCAAAACATATGCGTGTGATGCACACAATCAAGTTCCGAAACATACACATAACAAACACAACCAAATTTATCATGTACTATTTTCTTACTCAACAAACACCGCTCCAATGCATCGATTCCCAAATCTGATTTTTCTTTCCACTTTATGCTTCTCAAAGCTTTTCAAACTCTATTCAATAATATACAACCACATAATGAGGTTAACTCTTGGTTTCTAAAACCAATTCACCTCAAACTCTTCAAAACGACCAACTTAGGTCTACTTGCTATCATTCATCACAAAATTATCCAAGCATAACCAATAGCTCAAATCCTTTAAATACTTGGTTCCATTACCCAAATCCAATATGTATATACTCTGTATACAATCACTCAAGCTCACAAATACACACAACAATCTATTTTGGCAAACCAAACATCAACGGAGCACATAGTAAGTTCCATCGAAATTTCTCAATCGGAAATAGATCAAGCACATCAAAGACAACCCAAATATCACCTTAAAACAACTTCTCTGCTTGTTCTTGAAAACTCAGACTCTTACAATCAACCTCAGTTTTACAATATTGAACTTATCAAGGTTCACTCTTTAACCTAGCACATCCCAAAACAAAACCAGCAAGTCCAATTTCAACAAGGTGCACAAAACATTTCCTTCAACCAAAATAGGCATATGCTACATATTCAGAAAGCTCATAAAGTCTTCTAAAATTTACTTCACAACATCAAATTCAAATTTGGAGCCTAAGGACACTTACTAAGTCATTTTTCTCAACCCCTAAACCCTAAACACAACCAGACAGTCCAAACTTCAACCAAGTGTTAAGCAAGATTTATTCATCCAAACAGGGCATAAGTGACACCTTTATAAAGCTTAAAGATTCTTCTAAAATCTAAAGAAATTTCATGTTCCAATTTAGAGTCTAAGTATATTTACCAATTGTGTTTTCCTCAACAACCCTAGCTGTGTACTTCTTCAACTATGACCAAATTCAAAATGACTTTTTCATTGATTCCCCAATCCAGATACCTCTTATGATATACCAAAAGAAAGGTATTAAAGTCCTCTACAATTTTTTTCAATGTCTTAAAGTCCAAATTGGATCGTAGATATGCTTATCGCTTGATTCTTTATCAACCTGCTTGTTTCTTCCTCTTTCCACTTTCTCAATCTTCTCTCTTCTTTCTCTGAATTTTTCGTTTTATGACAAATTGTTGAGCTTTCATTCTCTTCCAGGGAAGCTTTGGGATATATATGAAGATATGGGTGAGGTTCAATCACATTCAAGCAACCTCTTCAATTTAATATAACTTAATATAGCAAGGAGAAAAAATCTGAGGTCCAACCAGATTTATCCAGAAGCAAGCAGCTCGACCAAGGTAATCTTCCTTTGGTTTTTATCCAATTTGGTAGCCATAGGTTTCATTTTTTAACATGTTTAGTTTCGGAATCAACTCGAATCACACAATTTGGAGCAATATTGAGAAAGTTAAGAATTTTTCACTAACCAAAGGTCAGTCTATCCGAATCATCTAACAACTTCTCAAGTAAATATTTTCTCTAAGACTTGTAATGGCTGAGATGTATCTCTAATGATACCAATTCACATCTTTGAATATTTCAAAGATGTTATCCAATATAACCATCTCAATCTGATGCATTCTGGTCAATCATTTTTCTGAATGTTATAGTCCATGCATTGGTTTGGTATACATCACAAGTTTCGTGAGGCATTAAAATTCATTGGTTGGCAACTCTTTGCTAACCTAGGTGTCGACATTGACCCCAAAGTCATATTAGAATTTGCTATACAGCCATTGTCGAAGCTGACCACTCCTACTTCACAGCATGCATTCATGGTACACTTCAGTGGCAGAGACCACAGAACCTTGGTCTTGGAACTCTTATCACCCTACTGGTCAAGCATTTTCTTCCAGGTCAAGGAGCTCCCATAGAGAAGGTATTAGGCAGCATCATTGATCGCGATCGGTTAGTGGCCTGACACTTAGTCTCCAAAGTCGAGTAGGATAAAGTAGGAGGATCGCAAGGTTGTACAAGACTAGCTTCATGAAGACCAAAGCTTCCCGATTCCGAAGCACCAAGAAGAGGTCAATAAGGTGTTCAAGCACATTGGTAACCTAGAAACCCAAGTTGAGACCTTGTTTGATTACATTGATGACTTGAGACTCCAGGCTGAAACCCTAACCAACGACCAAGTTGAGCGCTGGGAGCAGTACCATGCCGATCAAGAAGACATTTGTGACCAGCTAGTGGTCCAGCATGCATACAATAAGAAATGTGAAGCCACTAATGAGGCACACTAGGTTTGGCTCCAGAGTTGGTTTGGATCCCCACCCCCAC